>JAOTRQ010094235.1:0-10597 GCA_028565875.1 Hoplisoma paleatum
CCAATGGAATTTGGCCGACTAGTAATTTTTTCGGTCGACCAACGAATAATCGATTATTTGCGGACAGCCCTAAAATGTATCTTTGTCAATATGTCTCCATGAAGGTTTGGAGTTAACCTAGGATGAAAAGGAAATGAAATGAAGTACACCAGTGCACTGTTCACTGGGTATTATTTTAGATTTGAATCAATAATCATATTATTAAGAAATAATGTTAAATAAAAAAAGACATTGCCATTGCTGAAGCATCTCGTACGATTAGCAGAAGAATCTGGAGAATAATAGGTTTGGTGTAAGAGATGAACAGAGCTTCACATGCATAGGCAAAGGCTAGCAAAGATCATAGGGGGAATTTAGCATATGCAAATTAGGACAGTGTATGAAGAGAACCCCCTCACACACACACACACACACACACACACACACACACACAAAATACAATCACAACGCCTGCACAAGTCCTGCTGAGACTGTATGTAATGAGTATTTATTCCCCTTCAATAATTATCAGTATAAGCCATGAGAAGACGTGCCGGTTCTCCTTTTACTGGTTATTTTCTTTTCTTTATTCGTTTAATGTTGGTCAGATTGGTAGCACCAAGCCGTTGGCACAAACTTGGCATAATCTTGTGTCTGCATCATTCAGTCCTGAGCCTGGATTGTCCCACTTTGACAACAGAACCTGCATTCAAAGAGTCCAACAGCTGCTTCAATCCAGGCCCAGAAACGCGTACACACACACACACACACACACACACACACACACACACAATACCCTCATCAGTTCCTTCACACTGCACCAGCAAAACACACACAAAAAAAACTCAATCAATCATTTGTACTCATCTGTTTTCATACAGGTTTCATTTTTGGATAAACAATAAAATATGTCTAGTTCATAATATTTTTATTATAATAGCACAATCGAATTAGCTTCTATAATTTTTGGTCAAATACTTTAAACAACACATCTTTTTGGAACACAGAAAGCTTTGGGGTTTTGTTAGTTAGTTAACTCTCTTGCTCGTTGACGCCCTCTAGTGTTGTGACGGTGAATTATTTCATTGTAACATTGCTTATGACCTTGACACATAACTATAAAAGAGAAATGACTGCATTTAGGCGACTTAGGAGATTTAGGTTGTCTTGCCGTGTATAAATCAGCCCTACAGGATTGTCTAGGCCAGTGGTGGCTCGGTGGGTAGTATTCTGAGCTGTCAGACGGAAGGTTATGGGTTCGTATCCTGGCTCTGTTGAACAGAGGGCCCTTAAGCAAGCCTCTCAACGTCACAGCTACCGGGATGTGCTGTGACACTCTGATTAGTTATAGATCGGCTATAAAGTGGAAAATCAATGTAAATACATTTTTTTGTTGACAAAGCAATGACACACTGCTCCCACCTAGTGGTGATTGGGGGCAATAACACCCAAAGAATGCTGGAAATATAATTCTGTAATTATTTATTCTTTTTGAGTGGCCTTGTAATTATTTACATCTGTGGTAGAGGATCTTTTTTTCATTTGTGTTTCCATTCTGCTTTTTTGTCTGACAGGCGATTTGGCACCACATTACGGACATCCTCTTATTGGGGTGTTTCTGAGTGGCACACGGGACGAGGACAGCAGCGTTCGTTCTAGCTGCCTTTCCAATCTAGGGGAGCTGTGCCAGCGCCTCCATTTTTCTCTTGGCCCCCTGGCACATGAGGTAATGAGCAGTTTCTTATGGCATCACATTGATATTTTTAGATTATTAGAATCATTCAACTGCCGTTAAGGATTTGTATAATTATTATGACAGTTTATTATAATATAGTAATAAATATGCCATGAGAAGACATACCAGCACATGTTTATAAATAATTATTTACTTTATGTATTACAAAAGTTGAACATGCAGGTCTGATTTGTGCACATGCAGTGATTTAATAAAGGAATCAAGAGCTGCTGATATAGTTTCATAAAGTGACATTCATCTAAAGAATAATTCTATAAAGTTGTTTTTTACACAGTTTATATAAAAATAATGTCTTATTTTTATAGAAATATTAGTGCCTGCGTAATTTAATACTCTTAATGTCTAAATATCAGGCAAGAGACAGCAGGAAAATTTGTTCACAATGTTTTATTATGTAAACACTGCTGTATATTACATTTATTTTAAGAATATATACATATATCCTTTAACGAATAACTTCATGTTATTTATGGATAAACTTTTTTGCTGAGTCGTCCATGCTGGCTGTAGCTCCACAGCGCCCCCATTAGTGACCACTTTATCATGTAAAACTGTGGTCACTTAATGTATTGCAGCTAGTATTATAGACACAGCTTGACAGTATTTTTTTTAAAGCAAGATGGCCTTCAAACTATAAAACCTGTATATTTCTTTTATTCCGCAGCTGTGTGTGTGTCTCACAGCAATGATAAAAACTGAAAAAGAGGCAGAGGTGCGCCGAGCCGCCGTCCACGTCATCGTTCTCCTGCTGAAGGGGCTCAGTGATAACACCACTCAGGTGGGGTATAATTGTGGGGATGCGAGATCGAATACGAGTCTTTAAATGCTAGATGGTGATTAACCGAGCGTGAAAGTGTTGGTGCGCTGGTGGCTCTCACACCTGTCCAACACACCTGGATTACAGGGACACGTAGCAGGCATGGGTGGGGCAGGTTGTTTCTAATAAGCTGTCGTTAACTGTTCCTGGTGTAATGCGGTTTGTCTCTAATCGTCCTCAGATGTGATTGCTGTGGTTCCCATGGTTCCAATTTGGGTCGTCACATTATTATGACCACCAGCTACTATCCAGAGGTGGGCTGGGAGTAAGTTTGCCGTGTGGATTTGGAGGCATGCTGACTGCAGTGCATCCTAGATTTCATAGAGTGAATGCGATGCTCAGTTCAAGCTTGAGGAGTTAGGGAACATAGGTCATGCATTTACAGCATTTCGAACAGCAGAGGGCGCTGCAGCTATTCACCATGTTGACAAATCAGTCATTCAAAATTATTTGTACCTACTTCAGAAATAAAAGGGGTTCATTATCTGTACGTTTCTGTATAGTTAAATCCCTAACATGGATGCGTGTGAGAATAAATATTTTCCCCTGACCATAAGCATATATTTATCCTGAGGAAATGACACCCAGATGCAGCAAACACGTTGCATTAAGAGTCCGTTTCTGTACAATTGTAAGCACTTTTACTCTTAGTTTAATGAATACAGTTAATGTCGTTAAAATTAGTGCTATTAGTCAAACTCAGTAACACTTCCCGTTCGGGGTTGTCCGCTTTGATGTTCCTTTTGTCGTAGCTTGTTTTAGTTCTCTTGTGATGAGGTAGTAGCTAGCCAGTCACCTGTGATTAAAGACCACTTGTTCTCTTTTGAATAAGGGGCTAAAAGACTGATTTATGTAGGGGGGGAAATATCCCACGCTAGAGAACGCGGTTTGTTATTTATAGTGGTAAGTTGTAAAGTTTACTCTTACTGTTAGGTTCCTGTTAAAGTGGCATGAAAAGAGGTGAAAGGGTAAATGTAAATGAGACCATTGTACAAATTGGATTGTGTTTTAGGATATAGAAATCTAAGCCATTTATATGTGTATAATGTTAGAAGTAATAAAGGTGTTTGAATTATATATATATACACACACACACACATTTAATTCTACCACCGCTTAAATATAGTACCTGAACAGATCACCAGACTACTGCAGAGTACAAACACACACATACAAGATGTCTTTGCATGAGGACCCGGAGAAAATCCATGCAGACATAGGGAGAACATGCATACTCCACATACTGAGTCGAGGGATATTTAATTGATCAGGGTGTGTCTCTCTTTACACAAAGCTGCTCTGCATATGAACTCACCTAAAGAACGTGAAAAGGTGCAGTCGGCTACAGCACATGTGCCATGCACGGCTCACCCCTGTCGGAGTGAAGAAAAATGATAAATGAGTATACAGATGAAACGTGTATGAACTGAATATTAATGTAAATTGCAGATGAAGAAAATTACCTAGTTAGTAGGTTTACTCCAAAATGCCACAGAGCGTTTACTTTATAGTTCAGTCTAGTTTCGGTTTCCTTAGTAGACCAGTTAACACTTAAAGCACTTGCTGTCCAAACAGACCAGTGCTGACCCTCTGACCCCAAGACCAGTCTGTCTGTTGTGGCAATTACTTTTTCCCCATTTTTATAGCATCTCTCACTTTCTTAGTTACCACCTTGACTGTTGCCAGGGTATTCACAGTCCAGACTGGGTTTGTCAAATCAAAATCAGAAGTCATGAACCCGTTGGACTGTGGGAAATCGTATATAGCGGTGGCTTTGTGTCTGGGTGCAGCTGTTGCAGTAACTAAGGAAATTTGGGTTTGTTAGGAAACCTTGATGGCTTACTAATTCTAATAAGGCATCGACTTATAAGTCAGGATGTTATTATTAGCATAGCTACTTAGCTTAGTAAATGTGTCCCTCCATGTCCTCAAAATGCTGGTATGTCAATGGTGGTATCAAAGGTTTTGCAAGATTTCCAACAATCTTCTCAGGTCCACAGACTTTATTTTATCATCCTTTGCTTTACCGATATAAACTCATCTTTTTCTCTCCAGATTCTTGGTGATATCATTTTGGATCTCTACAGGATATTAAAGTGGGTGGTGCGCTTCGATTCGGACCAAGTAGCTGTTCTACACGCTCAGCTTGCTCTGGAAGAACTTGATGATATCATGAAGAGATTCATTTTTCCTAAGCAGAAGTTGGAAAAAAAGATTGTGGTCCTGCCATGAGTCTGTAACCAAACACAGATGACGAGGCATTTTCAGTAATAATGAGAGATCACAGATTGAGATTGAAATGACGGTGTGTGTTATGTCTGCATGGGGTGTGGACTTAAAGGTCAGATCACTGACCTTCACTAAAAAGGTCAGATCACTGATAACCAGGTAGACCTTTTATATTTTTACATTTCATTTAAATGAAAGCTAAATCAACTAAAAAGGTAAATCACACCAGTAGGTTGTAAATAAACAGTTGTTATGTTAGTGTAGTTTATCAATGTAGTCAGATTTCATTTGGGGAAAATATGATTTAGAAATGAATCAAAAGTGTTACTTATAGATGCTCTGTCTGACTGCAGGCAGTTTGTGAGGAAAATCAATTTGCAACTAATTTCTAAAAAAATGATCTCTACCTCTGCATTGCTCAGCTTTTATATGCCTGGATATAATAACATTCAACCTTTGGTATCCAAAACTGATGGAATATTTTGAAAAACGTTTGAAAAACACATTTTTTGTATCAAGTTCAACCGAAAGCCATGAACGGAATTTGTTTCCCAGAAATCTTGCCCAGCTGCTATGTAATAAAATGTTCTATCAGATGTTTAACCCTTGGTTTATTATTCAATGGTGGTACGTTTTTATTGCAAGTTTCTTTTTACGTGTATTCATGTAAACATGTATTTACACAGTAATAATGGTTCCAACATGACCCGTTATGTATATATTCTATCCATTGTTATTATTGTGTCTGTCTCAATTTGAACACCAGCTCTAGTCGAGGAAGAATCAGCCGGTACATAATTCATACTACATACTTCTTTCAAGCATACTCCTATCAATTCCTCCCTATAAAGCAGGTAGCGTCTTTACACTGGACATCTGCATTTTATTCCATGAACGGCTAATATATAAAACATTTTCTGAGTTACTTAAAAATTATATCTAAAAACAAGTATTCAATATTACATTTGAGATATGAAAATGTCATTAAACGATTATTTTACAGTGTTCTCGTGCTAGCCAAGGTAAAGATCGGTTTCAGTCACTGTATGTGTGTACATTATTTACTAAAAAAGATTGCTGTTATTTTAGTAATTAAGTTTGGATTAATGTGTAGAAATGCAATTCTAATATCCATTCAAAATTAAATGTAGTTGACCAAGACGGGGGGTCTCGATACTTTCCAAATCCTCTTATACAGTGTACACGCACATAAGCGTTGCTGCTACTGCATAGAATCAGTGAGTTTACTTATACTTCTGATACAATCTGATGCACTATCTATTTTTTTCATAGGACCGTTTTTATTAAATAGTGACCAATGCAGACCAAACACCCAACAAGAGCTGCAGATTGGACAATTATTTGACCCAGTTGTCTCTCCCAGTTTGGCCCTTGTCAAACTCACTTAAATCCTTCTACTTGTACCACTTTTAAAGGCTGGTGTATACTTGTGTGATGCAGAGTGTGTGTGCAGATATGCTAATATTGCCAAAACAACATAACCACAAGGAGCAACACTAGATTTGTCAAAACAATGAAGTGTGCATGCTTGTAGTTAAAGGTACTCGCTTTTTTCATGTTGGTTTACAATTCAACATTTAAAAACATTTGTTGTTCAATGTCCATCACCTAAAATTAACGGCCATTCTTGCTTATTATTTAATGTAAATGTGACTGAACCTTCAGAAACTCAACACCCCTTTAGAGTGGTGAATTACTTTAAAGGGCAGATAACCTCGATGCGGAGCTATAAAAGGAAAATTACAGCATTGTTACTGTTGTAAAGTAAAATTTTGCAAAGTAAAAACTTGCTGCCTAATATATCACACCCACTAACAGGTGGTGAGATGTTTCGAACATCACTGATCAGTATAATGAGGTTGATACATGGAATTTATTGGGCTGTAGCAGTAACCGCTATATTGCCCTCTACAGTCCCTTGAGACCCACAGACATTCCAGTATTGTGAGGGCATCAGTGACATCACTACACATCGTTAACTTATCAAAGGTAGGCAGGACAACCTATTTCTTCCTCCCCCTAGCAACCCCTATTTACACTATGACCGCTGCCCTGCCAAGAAACAAAAATCTCAAGTGGCTAGCCAAGATGTGCAAATCAAAAAAAAGAGTCAAGATGTCTACGTATTAAACAAAAAAATCTGGGCAGAGGATGGTGTTTTGACCAGTTGGGAACATTTGTGTATTGAATAAATGCAGTGTGAATTGATCTTTGCGGCATGGCACACACACACACACACACCTCACTTCCCCCAGCCTCATCCTCCCTCCTTTTGTACTTCAATAATCTCTCTTTTCTCCTCCTCCTTAGTAGCCTCCAGTATTAGACCTGCAGCCCGCCTGTGCAAGGGGTACAGAGAAGAGGGATGGATAAATAAATAGGTGCATAATGGATGCATTGAAAAGGGTCGAGTGTGTCCAGCCAGTGAAGTCTGCCCAAACAGTCTTGTGGTAGTTAAGTACACCACAAAAAAGTGCATTAGAGTAGGAGAGAAGTTAAATAAAGGCTAGGACAGTGCAGTATGTGAGCCAGGACAATGTCACAGCAGAAGGACTTGCTGGGATCGTGGTTTTGCTGCTGTGCAGAAAAATGCAGGAGGGAGGCTGTCAGCACTGCAGCAGAGGTTTAGCAGAGGCAGAAGAGAGCACCCTTACTATACAAGGCACCCCGAGGAAGTATGCTGGCCCCCGGACCTGGTAGCCGTGCTACCTTCAGGTGGTCCTGCTTCGATCTTGGGAGTCTTGCACCTAAACTGACAGGCCTTCATGACTGGTGAGTGTGGAAGATCACAAGAGAAGAAGAGGAGGGCAAGAAAGGGGAAAGGAAGGAGGAACCGGCTGAGAGGAGGAGGGCAAGGGTGCTGTATTTTTGGAGTTAGAAGCTCCTGAATTAGGACCTGGTGGAATAAAGATTTAGTGTAAGCAGGGGGCAGAACAAGAAGCGTTCTGTGCTGCGGCAGGGAGGAGTGGAGTGGACGTCAGGAGAACACCCACCTACATACCCCGTGAGAGGGATTCTGCCGTAGCAAAAGGAGCCCACCATCACCACAGGGCTTGGAAGGTATGGAACTATTGATGTGATTGTTGATGCATGTTGTGTCTGGGGGTTAGAGAGAGATAGGGCCAGGTACAAAGCATTTTACCGGGTAAATCGTGAGACATGGAAGAAAGTCAGATGTATATTGAATGTTTGGAGATTACTCAAACTCACACACATGGGGTTTTGTCGTTTTGTATGTCCTACTTGCTTTCCTTGCCCATAGAGAAGCTTTTACGCCCCAGACTTTGATATTTTGGTGAGTAGCTCTTGGGATTAGGCTAACTAGCAGTAGTAGAAGCATCTCATCATTCTGTTGGAAGAACTTCTCAAAGAAAATGAAGCCGTTTTTACTATCTAGGATACAATTCATACAGAAGCCTGACCTTGGGAAAACCCTCCGGGATTCATGAGGAACTAGATTTGATTTTAACCCCCAGACATGAATTGGTTCATTAGAAATACAGCACAGTTGGGGGCTGTAGTTTTCGAAGCATCAGAGGCAGCTTTGATCTTAACCGGTAGTCGTAGCCTTAAGGCACTCGATGGACGTACAGTATTGCCGTAAAGTTCCTTTTGCTAATGCAATTGGTTTGACGTAGTTTATTTACTGGTTGTACTTCCTATGTCCCAAATGATATGGTTGGTCAGTTTGAAAATATAATTGGTCTTTGTTCTCAAGTAAGACTATTCTTGTGCCCAAAATGATTGTTACATCTAACTATGAGCAGACCATACATAGTTCATATTACTATTTGATTTTGATAACTGCAAAAAGCATTAACAGAAGATGTGATTCCTACTATTTTCCTACTATTTCTTTAATTTCCTTGTATTTACAAAATGATTCTTGTACACGATTGGACCGCTGACTGAGCGGACATCACAGAGGCTATCAGACGATACACTGAAAACCTTGGTGGTGAAACCTTAACAGATACTTCAAAGTGCCGTCCATCATCCTAGCCTCATTGTTTTTATTACACATCTGTATCTCTATGTCATGTGCATCAGAGTGACTGATGATCTACTGAAGCTTCAACACAATTCCCAAGCCTACATGCCCCCTCCCCCAAAGAACAAGCCCTCTAATTAAGAAAACACACCTCCTAGTGCTGAGTTGTAGCTTATCTGTCCATCCTGGCTTCAAAAAGGTCGACAGAACATCTGGAAACTCAGGAAGTCAATAATCTCATTGTAGTACATTGGAACTTGGAGTCTTTGTGACAGCTGATGCATTTGATGTCCTTTCTCAAAAAGGAAATGCAATTTCATACCACTGTCTTTAGTGTAGTTGCACAAATCAGGACTTGAACCTGATTTTATTTGCTGGTGTAACAGGTCCCACTTAAAAGAAAATTGTAGGATTTGCAACTATTCAGCAACAGGATGTTTAAATTAATGTTTATGATTTCATATTCGTGATAGAGGCTGGCTCAGAACCAATCTGAACAGTTCATGCTTCTTCCGAATTGCATATGTGAGCCAATGTGAGCAAATAACTGGCTTGTTGTTCATATAGGGGCGGGATTGATAGGGTCTCTTTAATGACTATAGCAATTATGATTCTATGTCATTTTGCCCCTCTGTAGATGCCCTCTCGCTGTGGTACAGCGGTGCAGATCTTCATCACCACTCTGTTTGCAGCCGTGGTACTCTTTGCCATTCTGCTAGCCTATGTGACTGGATACCAGTTCATCCACACAGAACAGCACCACCTTTCCTTCGGCCTGTATGGTGCTTTTCTGTCTCTACATTTGCTGCTTCAAAGCCTCTTCGCCTTCTTAGAACACAGACGGATGCGGACCCCGCCCCACCCGAGACACCTGCGCTGCACTGTCGCCCTTTGCATCGCTGCCTACCAGGAAGACCCGGACTACCTACGGAAGTGCCTGCGGAGCGTTCGCCGTATCTCCTTCCCGGGCCTGAAAGTGGTTCTTGTGGTAGATGGAAACCGACCAGAGGACACATATATGATGGACATATTTCGGGAGGTGATTGGGGCATCCGAGCAGACAGGCTGTATGGTGTGGAAGGGGAACTTTCACAGCGATGGGGCCAGAGGTGAAGGTACAGGTTCGGTGCATCTGGAAGAGGCTGCCCGGGCAGCCAGGATGGTGCGCAGTTGCTGCTACTCCTGCATCATGCAAGAGTGGGGTGGGAAGAGGGAGGTCATGTACACAGCTTTTAAAGCACTGGGAAATTCAGTGGATTATGTACAGGTAAGTCATGCACAACCACACAGAAAAGAAAATATACTGAAATAATAATGGGACAATTTGTTCCCACCGTGGTTTACATGATGTAAGTTAAAGACTAAGCAAGTCTTTGTGGGCTGCTCGTGGATACGGTCATTTTATGCTTGTGTGCCGAATAAATGTGTTTATTTCGAACACTCGGGTTGTGCAGCAAGACAAATAGCTAGCACACCAGGGTTGATGATTCTGAACCTGAGCCAGAACCTTAAACAAATAAACAAACTCTCCCTGTGCAAAGCTCTCACATAAATAGATGTCTGGGTGTATTAGAAGGAATCAGTAAACACATCAAAGGTGATTAGTAAAGTCAGTAAAGTCTAGGGCTGTCCACAACCAAGGATTTTGTTGGTCGACCAGTGGTCGTCATTTACTCCAACGAATCTACTAATAGTCGACTAAAAATACCATTTTGACCGGGATCCACATTTGTGAAGTTTTACCTTTAATGCCGGGCTGCTGCAGATCACAATAAATCATGATCACAAAAATGCTAGAAATGTT
>JAOTRQ010094246.1:0-10596 GCA_028565875.1 Hoplisoma paleatum
TGGGACACTTTATTAACACTGTCACTTTATGGTCACTTTGGACACTTTATCAATACCTGGACATTCATGGTCACTAATGTATGTGATGAATAAACTTTGATTTGATTTGATTTGGACCATGTTACTCAGACCTACAGTAAGATCTGCAATAACACTACTGCAGCTAAGAAATCAGAACCATTAACATTAGTGTCATTGCACTGCTGAGAACAGTATAAGAAATTCACTTTTTAAGCATACCAGTTACATTCAGGTAAATTGTGTTGTTTAGGGGGCTAGGTGGCGACTTTCAGATTGAGTGATTGCAGAGACATTTTAACAGGCCAGTTTTGAATGAATTTCACTTTTCCAAGGTTCTTACATTGTGAGGTGAACATACCTACTGGGGTTTAGTGAAGTAATAAAGTCTGACATGGAATTGCTTTGTAGTTCTTTGTGGACTTTCTTATTTTAAAAATGTATTCTCTTCCCCATGGCTTTATTGTGTAATATCTGTGTTAAGGCCTATAACGGATAAAAAGGATTATTTTACAACTACATTTACCTGGCATGCTATCTCGGGCACCAGCAGTTCCATTTCTATTGCCAGTCTTATGACTAATGGGTGAGTTTAAATATTCATGAACTGGAACATGGTACATTAGTAGATTAGTAATTTGTAGTTCTAGCAAAGACAAATGCTTTCTTTTAATTTATTATTAAGAAACTGACTCAACTTATCCTTAGCCCACACAGTATTCAAATTTCCATGAGAAATTTTACTATTGACAGTTCAGCCTTGCAATCCAACTATACCTTTTTGCTGCTTTTATAAATCTAAAACATACTTTATATAGAACTCCCAACACATATTCTTTACTGTAAATCTTTTCAGGTCCAGGTAAGCAGCAATCTATACAACTACTTGCAGCGTTATCTTTGGCTAGATTTTAATTCTACATGGTATGGGTATAACCGTGTAGTTCTGTGCAGAGCAGTCAGTTTTACTAAAAAAAAAGATGATGGGAAGCCAGAAGGCCAGAAAGCTAAAGAAGTTAAGTTGTTTTGGTCATTGATCTGAATTAAAATTAAACATTTAAACATTGAAATTAAATAAATGTGATAGTTTGTGGTCTGCAAAGATCAGACACAACATTATGATGAAGTCATGGTCTGGTGATTAGAGAACTGGGTTTGTGATTGGAAAGATGTTGGATTATGATTGGAAAGATGGACGATAAGATTCTCAGAGTTGCAAGGTCACGACTCTTGAGCAAGGTACCAAACTCCTAACGGCTCCCCGGGTTCTGTGGCTAGGTCTGCCCACTGAACCGGACGTGTGTTCACTGCTGCCCAATAGTGTGTGTTTACTAGTGTTTGTGAATGTGTGTTGTACTACATGGATTGGGTTAAATGCAGAGCAATAATTCATAAGTGTGTGAGAGCACAGTAATGAAAAAAAGTATTCTAGATTCTCTACCCTTCTAAAATTTACATAGATGGTGACCAGTACATACCAGGGACAATCTTGTGAAACTAGCTTATATCCTTACGCTTGGCCAGTTTTTCTTCTCACAGTACATTACCATTAAAAAAGTTCACTTGCAGGCTAATATATCCCACCTACTAACAGGTACTATGATGAACTGGTGCCTGTCGATGTATCTGGCAGAGCAGGTTAAACATATAAAATATGAAATCCTTTAAAAAGCTTAAAATATCAGCCAAAAATATGCAGCCAAGCATGGTGCTGTGGTTAGTCACTGACCACAGAATCACTACAAAATGATTACTACAGAATGCGAGAGAACATAATCAGTCTTGTAACTAAATCACCACTTCCCAATTTGCTTAAATTCAGCAAAATTAATTTGCAAAAGTGTTTTTTTCACATGATTTTCATTACCATAAGAGATAAAGTTCCAATCCTTTGTAAGTCTCTTGATTTCCAGCCTTGACTGAGCAGCGCACTGGTGTGAAAATTAGATGTGAAGAGAATTACAAGTCTCGTTGTAAAAAAAGAGCAGCAGTGTCCTGGTGGTGGTAGTTAGAGAGCTGGACATGTGATAAGTAGGTTGTCGGTTTGATATCGAAAGTCGACAGGTCACGTCTGAAATGCCCTTGAGCAAGGCACCTAATTTCTAACTGTTCTCTGAGCAACGTGGCTAGAACTGTTTACAGCATCGGGCATGGGTGCTCACTGCTGCCCCCTTGTTTGTGTTTGTTAGCGTGTGTAGCTGTGTGTTTCAACGCATGGATTGGGTTAGTACATGTATTACAGATCTGAATCCTCAAAAAACTGTACATACATAAAAATATCGGCATATTTAACCTGAATTGCACTTAAGCTTACGGCATGATATTAGATTTGAACTACCAGTTTGACCTCTTTGGCTTCCTATAGAATAAGGTTGACATATATTGCTGGTATTTCTCCTACATATATATGTTTATGTAAAGAAAGTTGACAGATAGTTTAATGAGAGAAGTGAACAGACATGCAGAGATGTTTCAAAACAAGAGTACACTTACTAACATTTAGACCTGCTGATTTAACCTACTAACCCAATATTATAATATGATACAAGACCATAGACTTACCTAAACTGTAAACTAAGCTACCAAATACTAATATGAACACGACTACAAACAGGAAACAAGCACATGAGCTTGTAACCAAACTAAATATTAACTAACTCAAGAATCCACAAGGATTTTTAAAATGCTCTGAGTATTGCATCTAAAACAAGAAGCAGCTGTTGACCAATCATTGCAAAAGGATATCAGAATTGAAACAAGACCACCTTTAACACAAGCCACAAGCATTTACAAAGCAACTAAGACACCACCATGCACTATATATATTGGAACGAGGTTTTCGATGAGAACTGACCTTCATTCTGTTAACTGACAACTGAATTTCTGGTCAAGTGTTTAAAGGATGATGGAGTGTTGTTTTGACACATGGCCATGTGTTGGTGCAAATCGTCTGTTATACTCTCATTAAAAGCAATGACATAAATGCATTTTTGACGGATGCTAAAACCGCCCATGTGTGCGAAGCATTAGTGCTAGCTCCCAAAGCAATCAGTGGTGGGTGAAGCGTTTCATGCTGCATTGTAAATGTACTGGTAAAGCTCTGCCCACATGTACACACATTCATGGACCGAATTCATCACATAAAAATAATAGAGAAATGTTCTATTGTGATGTAATGAGGTATTGGTAAGGTATAAACTAATCCTTACTGATGTTTATTTTCCTGTGCAATATTAGCAATAGACATATTTAATTAGCAATATGATATTAATACATTACTAGAATATATGACATAAACATTTGTACAGTACGTATAATTACATTCTTTCTTCAATTTTATAAACTTTTTAAAAAGTTGGGATCAACTATGGTACAAAAGTCCTAGAACAGACAGGGTTACGGGTTTTGCTCAGTGATCCAACGGTGGCTGCAAATAGAGCCAATAAAAGAGTGTAACATTTATATTTATTATGTAAAATATATCATGTATTAACTTTACATTGTTTAACATAGTCTGATATAAAAAATATACCATAAAGTGAATAAGTAAAAAAAGTAAAAAAGGTCGGCACATTGGCTACCGCAAGAAAGTCCTGGTTATAATCAAAAGGTTGCTTCATTTATTGTTGAATTTGCATGTTCTCTACATGTATGCGTGACTTTCCTCAGACAGCTTCAGTTTCCTCTCTGGAACTGAATATATAGGTGAATACATGTGTAAAATGATTTTCCTTCTTTAATCACATACATTCATATAGTCACACATATGCACTTTCAAATGAATAAAACAATAAACCAACAACACTATAAAATGATAAATAAATGCCATAAAGCATGTAGTCCGATAATTTTGTCTCAACAAAGAGAAAAATGAAATCTTCGTTCTGCAGGGAGAAGGAAAGCAAAGGCTATGTACAGATGGACGTTCTTGGCATCTGTCAAAAATGAAATAACATTATTGATTTTAATAAGAAATATGTGTTTACAAATCATCATCAAATAAAAAACATATTCAAGCGTATTGGTGTTATGTGTCGTTGGAAATAAATAAAACTTGACGTGTTTAAAACTGTAATATCTACAACAGCAGACTAAAACAATAAACACCATAAATTGTAAACTTGTAGTAATAATACATTGATTTACAAAAAAAATCTTATATTAATGTATCAATTCATTAAATATCACTTCTTTGTAAATGCTGTATGTTCTGTAATTTTTAGTTTGCTGATCCTGATACTGCTAAGCCAGCAATGTCATAATATATCATGGACCAACACACAAGAAATGTACAAAATCTATGCATTTTCCAATTTATGCCAGAAATGTCAATGTAAATGCATCCTCAAAAGTGTTTAACAAATATGACAGGTGGGTTTATGTACAAACTGTAGCAGAATGTTATATTAAGGTAATATGTGAATGGGTCTAGTAGTAATTGGACACAGCGGTTAATATAATTGATACAGGTTGATAACTTCTGTGCTTTATTTCCTGTTCAGTGTGTTTCAAGAAATCGTTGAAGAAACAGTTTGTGAAAACATAATTTCAAGGCAAGAAAAAAGGTCATTGCACATCTAATTTTGATGTTTACGTAAAGAATAGACTTTTAAAGAAAAGACTGATCCACCATTTTTTGGGGTTTACTCACACACAAAAATGATTTGGGGTTATCATGTTCAGATGTGTACTCACAAACATTGGTAACAGGTGTATGAAACAATTCCAACATTTAATTTTTGTAATAATTGTTTTAGCTTTCTGTCAGGGGTTGCTCAGAGAACTGGACTTGTGATCGGAAGGTTGCCAAGAGTCGACAGGTCAAGACTGAAGAGCCCTTGAGCAATGCACTGAATACCTAACTGCTCCCCAAGCATCGTGGCTAGATCTGCCCACTGCACCGTGTGCATGAGCTCACCTCCTGCCTAGTGTGTGTTTATTAGTGTGTGTTAATATGTGTTTCACTGCACGGGTTGGGTTATACAATTCTGCTTTGTGTATAAAAAGCACAGTAGTGAAAGACTCTTTCTACTGTGTACAACTCGTGTCGTCCAGCCACTATTGGGCTCTTAGATAGATAGAGATAGATAGAAGATAGATAGAACTTTATTTATCCCTTTGGGTGGTTCCCTTAGGGAAATTGAGGTCCCAGTAGCTTCATAGTTACACACAAGAAAAAGTTAAATAAGTAAGTATACATTAAAACGTTAAGAAACTAAGTATTAAGTAAAGTAATAAAAAGTAATAAAAACTCTTTTGTCTCTGTACATAAAGTGTATAAAGTGTATATAAAAGTACAATGTGCATTAAGATTTTTAATAGATGTATGTATTGCATTTATGTGATAGTCCAGTTAGCTGTTATTCTTCTTCCCATTTTCCACCCTGTTACCCCTTCTCCCCCCCAGCGAAGAGTTGTACAGTGTGATAGCATGAGGGACAAAAAAGTTTTTCAAAAAAGAGTTTTTCTTGAACAAAGACCCATTACCCCACCAAGCCACTAGTCTTACCTGACTTGATCCTCCACCCAGGACTTAAGAAAGACAAGTAATAAGCCTTTTCTCTATAATAAGCTCACAGTAAAACGTTTTAGTCTTCTTAACCTAGAATATGGAAAGTCGTTCTTGATGAATCTGTAGAAAATGTACAATTTACTGTCCGTGGCCCTCGGTGTTCCAAAGGCACCGTAAAGTTCTCTGATCCCAGCTTCCAAACACTCAATTGTAATGTACACCTAAACCTGTATAGGTAATCTTTTTATCTGAGTAGGCTCCAGGCAAATAATGACTGTGATTAGGGTGAAGACGTTACTATGAATGAATACATGAACAATTGGTGAAACAAATGAACTGAAAACGGGCATTAGAAGACAAATCCCTTTAAACTGGCTAATATAGCTTAAGGACAGGATTACTTTCATAATTTCATAGTTGTGGATTATGGGTGGAGAAATTTTTTACTTACAGTTCCTTTTCTTTGTTAATCCAATTTTGCTATTCTGTTGTCATTTTAAACTAACTTTCCGTGTGACATCATTACACCATTTACACACCATCCATTTTTTAAACCTATTTCTAGTCGTATCCGACACTTGGGTGATCTGTAAGCCACTACTGATTTCCCAGAGTTTCTCTGCAGTCATTTTACAGCAGAGAAGTGGGTTGCCAGGTATTTCTCCAACCCATAGTGCCTTAAAGAAACGTATATCTACGGGACGATTTCACATCTCCAATCAACCTAGTGCATATTTTTGGGCTGTGGGAGGAAACTGGTGCAACCGGAATAAACACACATGGACAAGAGGTGAACATGCAAAGCCCCCGGTGAAACGTTTTATGGCCAAAATCAGATCAGGTCTGGTCTGAAAACAATCAAATCATATTTTAAAAGATGTTGCTAATTAAATGTTGCATACATGTTTGATACATATCACTCGCCTGACCCTGATATTCGTTATCATTGCGTTTGAAAAACAAGTGCTATTAAAATACTAACTATGCAGACTATTGATTATGCTTTAGCTCTTGAGATGTATTTGAAATGAAAAGTGTATCACAAATATAATTAATTATTGTATATAGTCAATTAAATGTGATATCTATTGGAGTTGATTAGATTCCAAGTAAATACAGGGCTAATTCCACCAATACCTATACAATCTGATTTTAAAATTATCAGGTTAATCGAATTAGAGAGGGAGGGGGGCACACTCATGCTCATGACAGGGGTTACAATATTACATGAACTTTTAAGGCCTTTAGCTGGCTCTGTTATTTAAAAGGACTTGCAATATTGTGTTAGTATACTGTCTAATCACTAAAAGGGTTAAGGGGGCCTTGCTCAGGGGCTCAATACTGCTGATCTTGATGACGTCATTAATGAAACCTACAATGCAGTAGATAAACTGAAATTAAAGTATCAATTTTATTACATTTGGGACCTTGGAATAAATCGATATTTGGATCGATACTCGAACCACTAATATCTATATGTATAACGTCTTTTCTAAGACATACAAAGTATAACAAAATTGTCCAAGACTATGGTGGATATAGATTTATATACTGATTAGCCTTGTTATAAATGTCTCTTGTCATGAATGTAAATTAAAAAGTATTAATTAAATTAATTTATTTAAAAAAATATTGAAAAACATTACATGTGTCTGTTACTCTGACTAAATGCCTTCCCATGTGCACCAGGTTTTTCAGAGCGGTTTCCTCAAACTCCTAGTAGCAAGTGTCACTAGAATAAAAGATCAGGACACCAGGATTTGGAAACGTTCTGTCACGTCCACTGACTTCTGCAGTACACAGGTCTGGTCAGATTGCCTGTTGTTTTTATTCCCAGTGTTTACTTCTTTAAGGTTGACTGCACTGAACAATTTCTGTATCTCCAAATAACATGACTGAATATCAGTGGACTGTTAGATGAATCCAGAGTACCTGGAGGAACACCACACAGACACGTAGACAACATGCCAACACCACACAGAAAGCCTTGGATTGTCTTGACTTTATGCTGTGAGGCGGCAGTGCTAACCACTTTACCACAGTGTCGCACATTTTATAGATTATTTAACAAGAATTTATTTTCATTTATATTCCATAAAGATTTGGATTGGAATTAATTCATTTATTTACCTTGGGCTACTTTCAAAAGTGTCATTTCTTTTCCCTGGTCTAAAATATATTTGTTTTGTAATTATACATTGCACTCCAAGGGGAAAATGGTTTCAGAAATTCTTAAGTTAAAAAACCTTCAAATTTAAGAGTTAGATATTAAATAGCCGAGTGATTGCCTTGGTGATCAAGGTCCTGCCCTGCTAACTATCTCAATTTGCACCATTTATTTAGCATTTCTCTGCTGACCTAACCTCATGTCACAAAGGTTTAGTACTTCAATAGACCAGACTATAGGCTTACAAAGAGTCATTTATTCAATCATCAGCCATTTCATTTGCAGGCTTCTTTTTTACACTAAATTATGTTTGCACAGACACATTTTAACCGAGAGTATACCATTTAACACACCAACTAACTGTCTGAGAGCTGCGTAAAAGCAATGAAAAGCTTGACAACACCCTTAAGTAGAACTGGCTAAATGGCAGGGCGAGTTTTATGAAGACAAATGGAATAGAGAATATGTACCCAGACAAACTTTAGCATCTCCTAAAACGTCATTTTCTATGTGCATTTAAAGAGTGTTTTCAAATATATTGTATATCCTAACATTATGCAATAAACTAACCAACTATGTGAGGATTCTGACCCACTGGTAATTACTTAGTCTTGATTAATGTATAAAATTTCTTATTTTAATTTCTTAAAGTTTTATGTACACTTTCCTTAGACACGGGATAATAATATATAATCATACATACACTATATAATCACTCATGTTTGTTAAAGGTTGGTGGTTCAAATCCAGGCTCTTCTACACTCCGCTACACTGCTGGGTCCTTGAGCAAAACCCTTAACCCTGTCTGCTCCAGGGGCGCCGTACTGTGGCTGACCCTGCGCTCTGACCCCCAACTTCCAGACAAGTTGGGATATGCGAAGAGAAACATTTCATTGTACTGTACATCTGTATAAGTGTAATGACAAATAAAATTGAATTTGAATTTGTGTGCGTGTGCGCGTGCGTGTGCGTGTGTGTGTGTGTGTGTGTGTGTGTGTGTGTGTATGTGTGTGTGTGTGTGTATAAGGTTTATTTAATGAAACGGTCAGTGATTTCAGACTGACAGAATTGGTCGGAATGGTTTTAAAGGTTTCATGTATTAGTCTGAAGCATCTGTGATGCCAAACACTGATGCTGGATGAGAGTGCCTGACTCACCATTCTCGTTCTACTTCCTCATGTACGTGTTTGATAGGGGTGGAGGTCAGGCCCAACCATGCATTAATGGATTTTGCTTTGTGCACTGGGACCAGTTATGCCGGACGACATGTTCCTGTACTGAAACTTTATCACTATAACACTCAAATATCCAAACGTATTTAAATGTGGCGCAGCCATTCAGAATTACATCTACAGCATTTAGCAGACGCCTTTATCCGAAGCGACGTGCAGTTACATTGAAACATCATTTTGAGCAATTGAGCATTAAGAACCTTGCTCAGGGGCCAAACCGAGGCAAATTGGCAGTGTGCTTTATACCGCTGTATCCAATATGATGGAAAACTTGCATGTTATGAAGTTGATATGCCAGTTGGTATGATGTTCACTTAAAATCATCCCTCTGTTAAATGTCAAGAGGATTCTAATAAGTCACAAATATTCAAAAGTTATTAATAATAATAATTATAAAACAAAGATCATTCTTACAAGGGTTTCATTTTCTGTGCTGTGATGATGCAGGTTAGAAATAGACAGAGGAGATTAGCAGATAGTAATGCTGACCTGTATATGTGCCTGCACACACACACACACACACACACACACACACACACACACACACACACACACACACACACACACACACACACACACACGGCGTTTCACAGCTGCACTGCCAGAGGCTTTTATTGTAACAGAACATTTTATCATGGTGCCACCACCATGGAGTTTTATTAGTAGTGACAAGAGAGACCTGGAAAGAAACGGTGTCTTCAGAAATTAAATATTATGTTAGCATTTTCAGTTCTACATTTACATTTTAAAAATCTTTAAGATTTAGCAGACACCTTTATCCAAAGCGACTTATGTTTACAATTATTCGAGCGATTGAGGGTTAACGGGGTAACTTTAAGGGTTTTCTTTTAACGGTGGAAACTTGGTAGTAGTGGGGGCTTGAACCGGTGACCTTTTGTGATATTGTGCTCATCCCCCATACACAATAAACTATAATGCACTCACCATCAAGTGCATTCCTCTTTTAATTAGAACCAGGATTAACTTCTTTAACAGTTCCAGTCGGATTGGACCACGTGGTTCCAATCATGACCTTTTTGCATGTTTTCCACCTTCTCTGCGTTCCATTCTTGGATCATTTTTGACAGATGACCTGTGCAGAAGTCCCACAAGAGGTGCAGTTTTGGCTATGTTATGATAGATCCGTCTAGCCAACACAATTTGGCCCTTGTCTCAACTGTAAGGACAAAATGTAAGGAGGAAAAAATCAGTGTGGTTCACTTCACCTGTCATTGGTCAAACTGTTGTGTCTTTATTTCCTTATATACACATATATACGCACAGATACAGTGTTGCTTAGTGGGTAGAGCATTGGGCTTGGAACCCAAAGTTTGGGGGGTCCAGGCTCTGCTACACAGCCACTGTTGGGTCCTTGAGCAAGACCCTTAACCCCGTCTGCTCCAGGCGCCATTTGTTGGCTCTTCTAGACAAGTTGGGATATGCGAAGAGAAAACAATTCGTTGTACTGCACATCTGTATATGTGTAATGACAAAATTTAAATAATTTATTATTATTTTTTTATTTATATGATCCCCTGACAATTTATGAATGATGACTGATTTAGTGGAACATCTTACTAGGGCTGACCTCGATTAATCGATTAATCGTTGGTCGACCAAAAAAATTACTAGTCGGACAAATTCCATTGGTCGATTAGTCGCAGGAA
>JAOTRQ010094257.1:0-10596 GCA_028565875.1 Hoplisoma paleatum
GGCGAGCGTCAGTGTTTTAAACTGAATACGTGCAGCTACAGGAAGCCAGTGAAGAGAACGCAGCAGTGGGGTGATGTTGTTGTTGTGGTTGTTGTTGTTGATGTTGTTGTTGATGTTGTTGATGTTGTTGTTGTTGATGTTGTTGTTGTTGATGTTGTTGTTGATGTTGTTGATGTTGTTGTTGTTGATGTTGTTGTTGTTGATGTTGTTGTTGTGTTGTCGGTGTAGATGAGTGGAGAGTCGAACAGGAATGAGGATTTTGATGAGCAGCTGCGTCTGCAGCAGTTGTACGGTCAGAAGCGTGAGGATGGAGATGACCCGTACACTTACACTGACCCTGACGATGGGACGGTGTATGACTGGGACCAGGAGAAGAAAGCCTGGTTTCCACAGGTACACAACAACAGTCTCGTGTGCAACAACTCGTGTACAACATTACAACTCGTCTTCAGTTCGGTGTCTTTTCTCCTGGGGTTTTAGATAACGGAGGATTTCATGGCGGCGTATCAGGCGAGTTACGGCTTCACTGAGGACGGAGCCGCAGCACCGAGTACTGAATCTGAACCCGAGAAACCGAACGAAGAAACAACAACAACAACAGAAACCACCACAGAAGAGGATTCAGGAAACACGAAGGAGGAGAAAAAGAAAGGAGAAAAGAGGAAACCTGAACCTGGTTTGTTACCATTAACATGATCACATGATCAACTCCATTACTGAGCAGTCTGTAACCGTCTGTCTGTAACCGTCTGTCTGTCTCTCTCAGGCTGGTTCGATATTGAACTGGATAAGAACACAAATGTTTATGTTTCGGGTGAGTTCACGTCTATGTTGTGTTGTACAAACATGATAAAGCATCGGAGAAGCAGTAATAGCAGCTCCTTCACAGCTGAGTTTGTGGAGCACTAGTTTAGTGTGTTAGTTATTACACTAATAATAAGAATATTGCTGATTCAAGTCCCACCTCAAGCATTAATCCATAATTCAGACTCAGATGTTGTAACTATATTGTAAGTTTCTTTAGTTAAAGACGTCTGTTAAACTCTATAAATCTAAATGTTGAACCGGGCGCGCCTTCCCTAAACTGTTTAATATAATAGTTTACTTTTAATTGTGTGTGTGTGTGTAGGTCTTCCCCCTGATATCAGTCCTGAGGAGTTTGTGGATGTGATGTCTAAGTGTGGGATCATAATGAGAGATCCACTGACTGAAGAATATAAAATTAAACTGTATAAAGACGCTCAGGGGAACCAGAAGGGAGACGGACTCTGCTGCTACCTCAAGGTTCAGTGCTCATCATGCTTCACATCCACCTCATATTTGTTTCCCCTGTGTGTTTACCTGTGTGTGTGTGTGTGTGTGTGTGTGTAGAGAGAGTCAGTAGCTCTAGCAGAACGTTTGCTGGATGATTACGAGATCCGTGGTTACCGGCTGCATGTGGAAGCGGCTCGGTTCGAGCTGAAGGGTCAGTACGACGCCAGCAAGAAGAAAAAGAAAAATAAAGAATATCGCAAGAAACTTCAGCAGCAGCAAAAGTATTTACCCCCAACGCACGCACGCATGCACACACGCACGCACGCACGCACGCACACACACACACACACACACCAACAACAACAACAACAACAACAACATTGATTTACCTGATTTAATACTAAAGACTTGGGGTCCTAAATACAGTGTTTAGCATCGCTGGGTAGTTCTGATGGTTCTTGGTTCTGACAGTTCTTGGCTTTGATGGTTCTTGGTCTGCAGGCAGCTGGACTGGAGGCCTGAGAAGAAAGGAGAGGTACGGAAGAGACACGAACGAGTGGTGATCATCCAGAACATGTTCCACCCGTCCGACTTCGAGGTCAGAATCACATCAGAGCCTTTTCTGAGTCTTCTACTGTATGGGAGGGCTGTGTGTGTGTTTGTGTGTGGGTGTGTTTGTGTGTGTGTGGGTGTGTGTTAAAGCTAAAGTTCTCATGATCTTTTACCTCGTGTTTATATTAGGAGGACCCTCTGGAGTTGAACGAGTATCGGGAGGATCTGCGCATCGAGTGTGAGAAATTCGGGGAGGTGAAGAAGGTCATGATCTACGATGTGAGACACACACGCACACATACGTAATGAGGGGTTCATTTACTTGTGAGCTAACGTGTGTGTGTGTTTTAGAGACACCCTGAAGGAGTGGCGTCAGTGGCGTTTAAGGAACCTGAGGAGGCGGATAAGTGTGTGGCGACTCTGAATGGGCGCTGGTTCGGGGGCCGTCAGCTCTCGGCTCAGCTGTGGGACGGAGTGACTGATTATCAGGTACTAATCAGATCCCACACACATCTGATTCAGAGAGGGGGCTGATGGGTAAACGTACAGGGGCTTGTAGACGAGGTGCTCTCCTCCAAATTCTCACAGATCTCTCGAGGTTCATAGAACAGAACATTCCAGAAGCTCCAGAAATCCTCTGTAATAAGTGCAGAGGTGCAGACTAGCAGCTGCTCTCATGACTAATCATGTATTTATAACAAACAGTTTACAGATAAAATGATTTATACTTCTGGTTCAGCATCGACACTTTAATGTCGATTATTTTTTATAATTCTGGATCGAGGTTTGTACACACTGTGATGAATTACATCTCCACAACACCAGGGGGCATCGAGTTTTTGAAACTTCTGTGGTTTTTTGTTTTGTTGTTGTTGCTGTTGTTGATTTTATCTGATCAATATTAAACCACGAATGATTTTAAATGTTGATTATAAACGAAACATCGTAATCATGGAGGCACCGACATCTACTGAGAGAGAGAGAGAGAGAGAGAGAGAGAAAAACGACTTTAACTACAAGTGTGTGTGCTGTATTGTTTTGATGGCTGTAGTGCTCCCCCTTGTGTTGTGTGGTGCACAGTTTGGAGGTGGGTGTCAGGTGAGGTGCACGGGAAGAAGAGTTTATTCATCACTGCGACTGTTTATCAAGTGTTTTTCTGTAACTCAGGTGGACGAGACGATGAAGGAGAGAGAAGAACGATTGAAAGGTTGGTCCAGTTTCCTAGGAGACGCAAAAAACAACGAGACCAAATCTACAGAGGAACAAGAAACAAAAAAAGCCAATCAGACAGAAGAAAAACAAACGCAGCAAAAGACTGATAACAGAGAGAATAGAGTCGGAACGAAAGAGGAGCCACAGGAGGAGAAGAAGACGGAGGAAGAGACTGAGGAGGAGGAGATGGAGGAGAAGAAGAAGACGGAGGAGAAGATGGAGGCCGATGTTAAATCCACCGACAGCAGTTTAGCCGGCAGTGATGAGGAGTTGTAATCAGGAGGTTGTGGATCGGTTCTCTCACACTGTGGATTTAACATGATTAATGTACAATAATGAATCATCGTTCTTCATGAGGAATGTTTGTCAGTGTTTTTGTGCTTTTGTGTTTGTAGAAACGCAGGATTTGATAATAAATCACATTTCTGGTGTTTGTATGAGAGTGTTTCTCTTCTGAACTTGAAGCTTTTATTCTTACTGAGATTAATGTGATCAGGAATCTCGTTCATCTGCACTTCCTCTTCTCCACTGTAACTTATTTACCATTACATACAAGCAATAAACACGTCACACACACACACACACACACACACTAATAGAACATTTTACTGGGTGGTTTAGTGCTTCAACACTGTCACCTCATAGCAAGAAGTCCCGGCTTCGATTCCTGGGGGGAGCAGACCGGGTTAAGGGTCTCGCTCGAGGACTCAGCAGTGGATTTGAACCCACAACCTTTGTGTGTGTGTGTTCGTTCAGCACTGGGGTCTCACTGTAAGTCCGGGGTTCAGTTCCTGGCTCGACCTAAAGCTTTCACTTCTAATATCTGTGAGGGGTTTGCTCCTGGTGTTCTGGTTTCTTCCCACAGTCCAAAGACATGCAGGTATAGAGAAAATTAAGGATATAATAATAGTCCGTTAGTGTGTGGTGATGTGTGTATTGATTAAACTTGTGTGATCGACTGTTAAACGACATTAAAAGAGCAATAAATCAATCAAATGTTCCTGAGAACCTTTAGATCTTTTACTGTGGCTTTATTTAGTTATAATGCTTAATAACATTTAGTCTTATAACATCCACTTGATCATAAATAAGTATAAATAGTAACCGGCGGTCTAATAATGATAATAGATAAACACTCCCTGTTAGTTCTGGTTAAACTTGTTTATCTGCATGTTTACTGGCGCGTGATCAGGGTGGCGCGCGCGTTCCCGCCTTCACTACGCTCGCGCGGAATCCAGTAACCGTCACAGCGCCTCAGTGGATCTTTTAATGAGTCGGTTCACTAATCAAAACATTTACTGAGGTGATTTATTTTTATTTGTAATAGAATTTATTTATCGTGTTTGTTGTTGTTTTTGTCTCTTTATCACTGACACACTCCAGCCGGCGGTTATCGGTCTCGCGGTGTTATATCGGTTTGTTCGAAGGAATCGATTCATCACAACGACTCACGATGGAGTTCAACAGTCAATATATTTTCTGACTCAAGTAAGTTTAAATAATTATATTATAAAGCTTATAGATGACAAACAATTACCAAACATCTCCTGTTTCTGTCAGTAAAATGAACGGGGCATCGAAGTTTTATTGTTTAATTATTGCAAACAAAGTGTAAAGAAATGTCTAAAATATGTCACAAACAGAATTGTTAAAATAAATCAGAAGTAAATTCATTGTAAAATAGAAATGATCGGGTTTGTTTACATTCTTTCTGCTTGTTAACACGTCCCAAACATTCTTATTTACAATGTTCACAACATGACGTCACTGGACTCAAATACATTTATTAACATTTTCAGTCTTTAACAGACGTTTTTATCAAAAGTCTCACAATTCCTTACAACTCTATACCATTTTAGAGTAAGTGAGATTTAAGGGCCTCACTCAGGGGTCAGTAAGGGGCTGTAAGCCATCACTACCCTGATCTTTAGACCGTTTCGATCACCTCTGTACAGTACGTGTACACGTACATGTAATGTGTGTAATGGATATAAGGCATTTGTAATAAAGACCCCCCCTCCGCCCTCCTCCACCCCCCAGCGCTCGTGATTGCACCGATGATCTGAAGTGATGGATGTTTGTAATGGATGCTGATGGGTTTGAACTGATTTCTCTCATATTCAGGAGACGACAGTGATGGAGGGCAGGAGTGGGATGAACTGCACCACAGAAGCTCCTCACAGTGTCATTCTGACTTATTATGAAGGAGATATTAACACCGTGGTGGATGAACATTTCCTCAGAGCTCTGAATAAGAACAGCATGCCCAAAGATCTGAGCACCAAACCTCGACTGAGGTCCTCACCACCACCTCAACCAGGTCACATCCAAGAAACATTACAAACAACCCCCATCTAAACGACGCATCATCTTGTTTTTCTGTCTTCTGTGAAAATGCATGTTTGCTGTGTTTCTCATTGTAGGTTCTTCATTCTCGTGGTCTCCAGCAGGGTCCAGCAGCATGTTCTCCACAAAGATCACCAGTGTGAGTACTTGCTCCATTTGCAAAATGTAAAACAAATGTCACTATGTGCTACCAAAGCTTATTACTGCTTCTAATGATGTAATGATGAGGTTGTTCTGTTGTATATTAGCATGTGGGACCGAGGCAGTTTGAATCAGCAGTTCGAACCCCTTCAGTGATCAGATGTCATGCTGAAAGTTCTCCTGCTTGCTGGAGTTTTCCTAAAAACTACACAACACCTCCACCAACACACCCTCTGCATCCAGGTACACTAAACTGAGCAATCTGCTTCTAGATGAAGCCGTACAGGGAGCTCGGTGCTCCGTGTATGTAAACGTCTGAACCCACAAAGATGTTTGTGTTTCATTGCAGAAGTGCAGATGGACAAAAGCAGGCCGGATTTCTACTGGCACTGAGATCCACTCACACACGAAGATTCATTATAAATCATTTATCTGTTATATTCTTATTAAGTTATTAAATATTATTACATTTAAAAGATAACTCGGTGTAAAAACAGAAACTCTGCTTCAGTTCGTCTGTCTCGTTTGTCTAGAACAAATACACTTTTATTTCTTTACCAGATGTTGTGTATGTTGTATGGAAAGTAAAAATGAATTTATGATGGTTATCATGATGGTTGAGTTACGTTGGGTTCATTGGTCTTGGATCCCAGTGACTGGATCTTCTCATTATTGAGCAGGAAGTCTTGCTGTAGGATTAATGGTGGGATGAACCAGCACAGGTTCTGATGATCTATATTAATGTTGATTTTGATGGAACTTCAGCTGAACGTCTCTAAGATGGATGCTGCTGCTAATTCTGGACGACAGAATCCAATAAATGAATCATCAGTGACCTGAATTAACGATGGAAACGACTTCTTGCAGGTGGAATAAAATATTCAAGAATTCATTATTCTAAGCTCTGATGAATTTTCTGGAGGTGGAGGAACAGTGTGGAAAATTCTTATAAGCTCTTGTACTCCGAGACATTTAAACACAAAGAAACTTCCATTAAAACTTTATTCATTAGAAATTAGTAAATGTTTTATTTCTGTGTTTTCATCTAAATGTGTTTATAATGCTTTATTACATGCATTATAAGTATTTTTACAATAAAGTGAGATTATTATAAGGTTTTTTGATCTATAATTTCAGTGCTAGTGTTATTGATTATAGTTGACATTAGATCTGAAGGTCGTGGTCAGAATGATATATTGTGTGTGAAAGAAAATCAATCCCATTCTTTTTGTTGTTCAGTCAGATGATCAATATCTAATATATTTGATTGATTGGAGTGATTAGCATGAAGCATTTTTGTAATAAACATAAAACCTTGAGAATCCAATCAGTATGTTGTAGTTCTAATCCCAGGAAGAACAGAAACCTCCAGCAGGTGATCACATGACGTTCCAGAAGAACCTTCAGCAGAACATCAGGGTTCCACATCAGAACATTTTACTCTGTCCACCTCTGTTATTGGAACACAAATATATGATCGAAGGATCGGTCCCGGTCTCCTCCTTCCTCCTCCTCATCTTCATAATGTTCCTCACTGGTCCTGATGACGAGGAAACCTCAAGAACATCGGGTTCCTCTCGAACTGTAAACATGAACCTGTAGTGTGTAAAAGTTTACGTTCGAGATGAAAGTGCAACTGCAAAAACAGACGGGCACCACATCCAGATGTTTTACTGATTTATTTCTGTGTAACTAATATCATGCAGTACAAATCTACAGATCAGAGAATCAGTCGAAAACTCTCCACAAATATACAGCGGGCAGAATTCCACCCCCATCACTCGTCTTTAGGGCACATCAGTCTATTATAGGGCACATCTGGGTCACGTAAACATCGTGTTCATACAGTGTTTATCTCATCGTCTCATTAATCCAACACGGAACAGAAAAACGTCAAAATCAAGTCTCATGCAACACAAATGATCCCAAAATGAAAGCAGATAAACATCAGCAGACATGAAAAATCCTGATAATCACATTCCAGCAAAATCTTCTGCTTTCCTGTAAACGTTATTTTAAAAGATAAATAAGCTTCAGACGCGTTTCTCATGACGTGAACTTTAAATAAATGAGATGAGGTTTTGTTTCTCTGTGTGGTGAATAAAAGGAACGAATTCTGTGTCCTGATTCGACGGTCAACATTCTCAACATTCCTGAAATTCTTCTCATTTCTGTTTGTGTGAGTCTCAGCAGATTCACTTTCATGGTTCTGTAATGATTCATGTTCATTTTCTGATCCCAGTGCATCAAATCAATCATTATTATTGTGTTTACTCGTTAGTGTTTGCCTCAGACAGAACCTTGACTTTGTTTACATGATCGGGGCGGAGCTTCGGTTCATCTTTAGGTTCTTTTTTTTACCCTCCATGATGTGAAGCTGAAGTTTAGATGATTTCGAGGTTTGTGATTCGAGGGTTCGATTCTGAGGGTCGACAGAACCGAGTCAAGACTGAACGACCCTCGATCGAGGCACCGAACCTCGAAATGCTTTCTGGGCGCCGTGGCTAGCATAGGGCTGCTCACTGTTCCGGACATGTGTGTTCACTACTGCCCCCTAGTGTGTGTAAATGTGTGTCTCACTGCGCTTGTGTGTGTGTGTGTGTGTGTGTGTGTGTGTGTGTGTGTGTGTGTAAACGCTCTAACCCTAATTGTGAGTATTAGCGTACAGGTACATATGTTGGAGTTCCACTGTTCCATGTTCTTCGTTCGTTCAGGATTAAGTTCAGTGATCACAGAAATATTGGAATCAGATTTAGAAAGTATCAGATCTGTTCTGAATCAGATCACTTCAGATCTCCAGAGTCTCTAACAGTAAAAAGATTCACACATTCTTTGGCTGAGCAAAAAAAAAAAGGTCACATGATGAGATGTTTTTGAGAACAGTGATCAGGTGCTACTGAAGTTAAAAGGCTGTGGTCACTACATGACCTGGTCAGGGTCTCGGTTCTCCAGCTACATGAAAAGCTCTGAAGCAGAAACCAGGGTTCGAGAGTCCGAGGAGAACTGAAAGCACTTGATGAGCAGCATGGCTTCAAATCTCCTCACAGCAGAAAAGGATTTACTCTCAGGATCAGAAGATTTAGTACTTGTGATGTCATCACAGTGATCGTCAGGAGAAAGAAGACGTGTTAACCAGTGTGTGTGTGTGTGTGTGTGTGTATTGTTTCGGGTTGTTCCCGGGTGTCCCCGTGGTTACAGGGACTGGTTGTGGCCGGTGACTTTGGCTCCGTTCATCATGGCCGAGGCGCTGCGGCTCTTGGACGGCGTCCCGATGCCCGAGCGGGAGGATTCGGTGATGTCATGGAGAGACGGTTCTCGGTACATGGCCACTAAACCCGGCAGAAACAGAAGAGCGGCGTGAGGAACATTCCAGCAGGATCTCAGCAGGGTCGGGATGAGTTCACTCACCTTTCAGGGGTTTGGGGATGAAATGTGAGGCGGGTTTGGTTTTCTTCACACGGTTCCCCTTCATCACTCGACCTTCTTTATTTAAGCCGAGGAACCAGGCGCGACCCGACTGCTGCTGCCGGTACAACATGGATGAGTACGTCACGTAATAGTTCTCATAAACCGACTCCTTAAACTTACACTCGGGGGTGAAGTGTTCCTGTTACACACACACACACACACACACACACACACACACAGTCAGATTACACTCAGTGTACAAAACTCATCTGATACCCCAGATCACTTCCCTCTGCCCAAACACCCACAAACTGCGCCACCTACTGGGTAACACACTTATATACGCATACACTCATGCACACACACACACACACACACACACACACACACTCACAATAGCATGTTCAAACAAATATGTAAACACACTCACGAACACACAACGTTATATATATATATATATACACATACACACACACATACACACACACACACACACACACACACACACACACACACTCCTGACAAAACCAAATGTCAGAGGCGCACGACGCGGCGCTAAATTATTCATCAGATCTGAATGTGAGCAGCAGGACAAACACACGGCATCATGGGAGAAGGTTCCGGGTTCCACACACAGGGTTCATTATAAAATGATTTTAATTATGACCACAGAAACATGACCAAACATGAACATGTTCTCCCCCGCACATGCTCAGACGGACCCAGGTGTGTTTGATGAGGTACTTACGGAGGTGTACAGGTACCCCGAGTTGTTCATGGCCAGGTACAGTTTGGTCTGAACGCCCTGAATGGCCACCACACGCAGACCCACCGGGATCAGGTTAAAGACCGCTGAGGGATTCAAACACACAACCTTCAGATTCAAACTCACACTCCATTCATCCGCCTGCACTGAGTGTGTGTACATTTTATTAATGTGTTTACATTCCAGAGCATCCAGAGTACTGTAAACCCAAATATACCCTGGGAGAACATGCAAAACTGCAGAAACGAGAATTAACAGAAGTGGTGTGAGATCTGAGCTGTTGTTGTTAGACCCTAAATACACACTGACAAGTGAAAGCTGGTGAGGATGAAGATGAGGATGAGGGTGAGGATGAGGATAATGGTGAAGATGAGGGTGAGGGTGATGGTGAGGATGGAGGTGAGGATGAGGATGAAGATGAAGGTGATAACAAAAATGCGGATGAGGATGAGGATGAAGATGAGGATGAAGGTGAGGATGAAGGTGAGGGTGAGGATGAAGATGAAGATGAGGATGAGGATGAAGGTGAGGGTGAGGATGAGGATGAAGATGAGGGTGAGGTAGACGAGTGTACGGACCGTAACTATCGTCCTCCTCTTTGGTTCCGTCGATGGTTCCGTCTGCATGGAGCTGCAGGTGAAACCCCTGATGACTGTAGAGCTTCGTCACGATGCCCTTCAGCTGAGGTTCTGAAACAGGAAATGAGGTCATAAGAGAACATGCTCAAGCAAATCCGTTTCATCAGTGTGAGATCGACGTTCTAAAGTCACAAACTAAAAGCACAAGCACAGGGTTGTGTTGTATAGTGATGTATGTTGTGTTGTGTTGTATAGTGATGTATAGAACTAGAACATTTGATCACATTACTCCTGTTCTATCGTCTCTACACTGGCTGCCAGTTACATTTCACATTAATT
>JAOTRQ010094268.1:0-10593 GCA_028565875.1 Hoplisoma paleatum
AGCCTGGATTTGAACCCCCAACCTTTGGGTTCCTAGCCCAACGCTCTACCCACTAGGCTACACTGTCCCTATATAATACAATGTACATGTTCAGTGTAACTGTAAATGAATGTTTATTGTTAGCGGTCTTTAGAGTAAAATCAAAATTGCTGTAATATGTCTACTACTGTACGTAATAACTGTACGGTTGCTGCCAAAAGAAGCAAGAGCCAACATCGACTGTTCCTCACTTCCACTTTTAAATACTCTCAGATTAGGTGCAAATGAGCTTTAATTGAATTTAACTTGTAAGTAATAAATACAGATTATGTATGCCAAATCTCAATTACAAAGAAACCCAGTTACATCAATTATAAGAAAAAGAACATATATACAAACACGTAAAGATAAAAAATCGAAAAAAATACAATAAAAAATAACATTAAAATAAAATAGAACTAAAACAGTGCAAATATTAAGAATGACTGAAATATTCAACACTGCTTTTACACAATGTTTTTTCCTCTGCATTTAATTTAATCTATACAGTGAAAAACGCATTTACACACACTAGTGTTCAGCAGTAAGCCCATGTGTCTGGTGTTGTCAGCAGCCCTAGCCATGCACCGCCTGGGCGTAGTTAGAAGTTAGGTGCCTTGCTCAAGGCACTTCAGTCATGGCCCGTTGACCCTTAAAGTAAAACTGACAACCTTCTGAAAACAAGCCTAGAAACGATAATCAATAATGAGAGTAATTAGGTTTTTTAACATTTTAATTGTTGTGCAGCATTTTTACATTATATGTTTGTGTTTGTTACTTTATACGTTAACAAAAACATTGATTTACATTAGCTTAAAACTATATACTGTAGTTCCATGGGACAATGAAAACACATCTCATACATCTTTATTGAAAAAAATACCTTGAAACCCAAACCTAGTGATATCAAGTTTTACAGTGACTTAAGGTACCATTCTAGTGACATAATTGTAGTAGTCCTAATACTGCAGACAGAGTCTTTTTTAGAAGGATCATTTAAACTCAGCCAGACACAAAAAGTTAGAAGATAAAGAATAGTTTAAGCTGGTAATTTATGGATGCTTTTTAACCAGTAAGGCCATGCAAACTATTAATATCAATCAATTTACTCTGAGAACCTTGTTTATGTTAAGCATTCTTTTATTGATAATTAAATATCTTCTAACTTTCTCTCTCATTCTTCTTCTTGTCTTTCCAACAATGGAAACTTGGAGCTAGAAGCATCTACATTCTTTGAATCATTTAATGATAATATATCTTTTACAGGGAGTATACATTTATTATATTTTCTTAAACACTAATTATGTTGTACTTTATCTTTGCTGTTTATAGACTCCAGTAATGCTGCTATTCCAAATCGTGATTACAATCACATCATTATTTTTGTTCTGCACTACATCAATAGGTTGCCACGGCCTCAAATTCAGAATGTGTTGCAGGGTTGTATGTATGTATAATAAATAAAGTAATTGTCGACCAGACAAAACATGAGATATCTTGAGCATTGTCTGCAACAAAAAATTGTCCGAACAGCATCCACAACATTAAAATTGCATCTTCCCAGATTAGTTCAGTGTATCCTTATACACATCCTGCTAACCCTGAGCAAGCCCTGAAGACTTTTGGGTGAGTAGCAGGCTCGACTCCCCCTGGATTAATGACCCAATTTGCACTGTCTACTACTGCCGAATCAGCTTTAGTTCCCACTAAGGTTTAGGAAGGAAAAATAACAGACTGCCAGGCTCACCCTGGAAAAAGGAAGCATTGCCAAAGTAGTCACATAAAGGAACTCCTTTGTAAGGACTTTTTAAAGAAATACACCTGGATGGAAAGAATGTAAGGAATAATAAAAGAGACACAAGTGCAAAGTGATTGCAGTCATTAGCACCTCTACGACAGCTTATGTGCTACCAGTATAGTTTTTAACAAAAGGGTATACTGACAAAGCAGTCTGGTTCTAGTATCTTTGGTTCATGTTGCCTGATTATACTTTGGTTCGAAGCTTATTCCTTTAATCTGTTTAACAACTGGATGCTGGACAAAAACTGTCCTAAACTTGGTACTAAAAAACATTTTAGTATGTACTATTAAGAGAAAAGTATGCAGGCTTGAGGCTAATCTGTCACTGAACATTACATAAAGACCTATGTTAACCACCAGAAGTATATTACTGAAGCTTAAAGCTGAAACAAAATCAGCATAAACGCCTCAGGTAATTTCCTCTCTGGCTTTGTGAGGCAGAATGCAGTGATTTCAGCCAAGAAATGTGGTTGCCATTATCAAAGAAAACAAAGCAAAGAAACCAGATGTCAAAACAAGTGGGATTTAAATAGTCTAAATAGTTTTGACACACTGACACAACTAAGGGGGGGGGGGGGTATGTGCATAAAAAAGAACTGTTAATCTAAATAAGCTCATAAAAAATGTTTGTAAAGAATATTAGACCCAATATTTACTCTAGAGGCATGTAATTAGCCTTGTAATATTTGGTAAACCTAAACACTATATAATTAACAAACCAATTACCAGAGGTGTCAAGTAACGAAGTACAAATACTTCAATACATTACTTAAGTAGAAATTTTGGTTATCTATACTTTACTGGAGTAATTATTTTTCAGCCGACATTTTACTTCTACTCCTTAAATTTTCACGCAATTATCTGTACTTTCAACTCTTTACATTTTAAAATTGCCTCGTTACCACCTGTAGGCATCTTTCAAAAGTGAATTTAATTGTGGTTTGATGAGAAGTATAAACATATATATATAATATAACACATCCTGATTTGTTTGCGTTTCACGTCACACGTAGCGACGACATACCGCACGTTGCTTAACAGGAAGATGTCTGTGGCAGAGACACAGGAGAACTACTGCGTTCACGCCATCTTCACTTTGAAAAAGCTTGGTCGCGGTATCTACTGTACGATTTCTAGTGCACGAAACCAGCGGAGAAGGCTACTCGCACATTTATTAAGCGTCACTAGTTTAACACAATTTGAAGCCCTATAAAACCAACAAATTAAACTACACAACTCAGACATTAAATAGCTGTATTTCTTGTACTACCCCAGTGAATTTCAGACAATTTTACTTTAGATATTTAAAGTAATTGGATAGTAAACTCCTGAAAAGTGTCAATTCGGTATTGTGTATGGCAGATTTTCAATAAAACCAGAAAATCTAATTGTTATCAAACTACACCACTCACACCTTAAACAGCACTATGTGATGTACTACTACAATCAATTGCAGACCATTTTACTGTAGGAATTTTAAATAATGGGATAGTAAACTCTTGAAAAGTGTCAATTTGGTATTGTGCACAACATATTTTAAAGTCTAATAAAACCACAAAATCTAATTATCAAACTACACCAGTCAGACATTAAACAGCACTATGTGATGTACTACTACAATCAATTGCAGACCATTTTACTGTAGGAATTTAAAGTAATGGGACATTCACATCCACTGGTATACCAGTTCAGGCGTCAGGTCTAGCGAGAGACTTCCCCCGTGTTCTCAACTTCCCGACAAAAGGTTGGGACCTTGGGAAAGAGGGACATGCAAGCTTGTAGTGCACAATCATAGAGGGTGCAGTGCACGACTAGCTGCACCCCAGCCCATTCGTGAACTGCTCAGAACTGCTGTTCTGCTTGTTTTGTATCGTATTGTATTGGAAGCACTGCCTGCCTCAACCCTGGACAGGTTTCTAAAGCCCTGTTGCTACCTGGATCCACTCCTAGTGCCCTCTAGAGGGCTAGGAGAGTGTCCTCTCAGAGTCCCACCTCTGTCGTATATGCCAAAATCGTAGCCTGCTTAAAGCATCTTTTAAGCAAAGGGGTTTGCTATCCCATGTGGGTCACGTTTTGCCATTTTGCCAGGTTGGCAGTTGCATTATAGGGTTATATATATAGGTGTTGGATTGGCATGCAGGACCATGCCTTTCAAGATATATCATCTCAATCGCAATTTACTGAACTACAGGGTCATAGATTGGGATCGCTCACCATGGTGGCCATCGCTCATCATTTTGGGGATGTTGGAGAGGGATCATCCCAATCGCAATATATAAAACAATCGCTGCACCCTGTGCTATGACTTTTGTCTTTGCCGGGCTGATGGTCAGCCAAAACTCTTTGCCAGCATAAGAGAAGCAACTGAAACCTTCTGTAGAAACCTTCTTTGTGACTTTGGTCTTGGTTTGAAAATGGGTGATGTTGTAAAGCTTGTTGACAGTCCTGGTGTGAATAAAGACACCTTCACTATAGTCACTCCTGGCTCTTTTCCTGCTGCTGTCGTAATGAGAAAATCATGTCCACTTTTAGCCGCTCGGCCCTGAAGATGCACTGGGTCTCACTGAGTATATATTTGAGGCAAGGGTCTAAACAGGCACGAAGGCGACTTGGGAAAACACCTTGCCTACAATGCTCAGGGGGGAGATGCCCCAGTAATCGTTACAGTCACTGCAGACTTCTTTGTTCTTATGCAAAGTGATTTATGTTGGTGTCTTGCATGCCTTGAGGAATGTAACCTCGTTCCCAGCAGAGGCAAAGAAGATCATGCTGCGGCTGTAGCAAGGCTGTAGGTAGAATTCTATAATTTCCGAAAGTCTTCCCACAGATAAGACAGTTGATGGATTTGCTAAGCTTTTCCACAGTTAGTAGGGTGTTTAGCTCCTCCATGACTGCCAGGTCCAGGATGGCGTCAGGAGTAGTGTCTGTGACATTGTTCAGTGCCGCATACACCTCTAGGAAATGCTCAGTCCATGGCTGCATCTGTATTTCCTGATGAATGATGATGAAATGATCATAGTAGTGATTCGGCCCATTGCCTTCTTGATGCCCTTGTACTCTTGTATTCCCTGTCTCCGCTGCTGTCTGTAAGCAGATTACAGTTGTTAACTCAGGGAGGATTTCTTCAATTTTGCTGATGAACTACTGGATTTTCTCAGGGTTGCTGGTGCAGCACATGTTGATGCAAGGATGACCCTTCTATTTGGGGTGGTTTAAATGTCAGTGTTATACACAATTTGCTAGCATGTTACAGTCGGCATTGTAGTAACTGTGAGTGAGAAGAACACTGGCAAAATGTAAACGCCTGATAATGATTAAGTCAAGCGGGTGCAAGTGGTGGGAGTGTGGGTGCCTCAAAGACACCCGATGGATCTCATTGCAACTAAAGAAGGTGTTGATGATGCATAGGCCACAGGAACAGGAAAACTCTAGTATTCTCGGACCATTCTCATTGATCTTAGCCCTACTCTTGCATTAAAGTCTCCAAAAAGCCATTCATGCTTGGTATCCCAGTTATTGCTTTATTTATTGCTTGATAGAACTGATCTTTCTCCTCAAGGGCGGAACCTAGGGTTAGGGCTTTCACACTTAAGATGTTGGCTGGGCCTGAGAATGTAGACAATTAAAGCATGAGAATTCTGTCTGAGCCTCCTGTAGGGGGCTAAATAAAGTTGACATGGGTGTTATTTACTACTAAGCTGACACCATGCAGTCTTAGTTTATCCAAGGTGCTTCTCTAGTGGTATCATTGTCGGCCATTCAGGTTTTCTGTAGGCAGGCAATGTTGATATTTGGCTGAAGGAGCTTTCTGTCAATGACTTGTCTTCCTTGTGTCTGTGATTTACTGGAGGTCTATGGCGAGGCCAGGTCATATAGTCCTGATGTTCCAGCGGGCAATCCAAATAACTGGAGACCTCTTAGAACTTTAGGTTTTTTTTGCCTTGTGTGAAGATTTTATGGCCCACTTTTCAAGGTGACTGTAATCCCCATGCATCCAGCGGGGCAGGTAGGCCATGACGGAGATCCCTGGCGCTTGTCTCCTTTGCAACATGGATAAGCTCATTACCGGCAACTGCCACCTCCTGTGTCGTGCCGGCATATAGCGATGATGCTGGTGTGTCTTCTCCAATGGAATTACAAGGTGGATCTGGAGGTTCAGCTGTTGCTCATGCAGCAAACCCCCATTTTCCGTGCAGCAGGCCAATCCAACGGAACGACAACACAATGTCAGGCTACCTTAAGAACTCTGGTTCTGGTTTTTCTGTATAGGTTTACTCCCGCAGCTTTTGGCTAACAAAATTCTAACTGCAGGGTAAATCAAATCAAATTCAAATTTATATGTCATTACACATATACAGATGTACAGTACAATGAAATGTTTCTCTTCGCATATCCCAGCTTGTCTGGTCAGAACGCAGGGTCAGCCAACGTACGGCGCCTCTGGAGCAGACAGGGTTAAGGGCCTTGCCCAAGGACCCAGCAGTGTAGCGGAGTGTCGCAGAGTGTAGCAGAGCCTGGATTTGAACCCCCAACCTTTGGGTTCCCAGCCCAACACTCTACCCACTAGGCTACACCGTCTTCTTGTAGACTCAGAATCATGGAGGGCGAGGACATCTATTGGCCCACTGCCTATATGTGTCCAATATCAAATTTTAACTTAAGTTTGCTGTCCCATTACTCTAAATTCCTAAAGTAAAAATTCCTGAAATTCATCGTAATTGTACAGCACATACTGCTGTTTAGGGTCGGAGTGGTATAGTTTAATAACAATTAGATTTTGTGGCTTTATTGGACTTTGAAATCTGCCATACACAATACCAAATTAACATTTTTCATGAGTTTGCTATCCCATTACTTTAAATTCCTACAGTAAAATATTCTGCAATTGATTGAAGTAGTACATCACATAGTGCTGTTTAAGGTGTGAGTGGTGTAGTTTGATAACAATTTGATTTTGTGGTTTTATTAGACTTTGAAATTTGCCATACACAATACCGAATTGACACTTTTCATGAGTTTACTATCCCATTAGTTAAAATACCTGGCGTGACCGCAGTGGAGACGAAGGAAATAAAACTAAAACACCAGTACACTGATAGTTAGGATGAGAAGCCAACCCTTTTACATCCCTGGACGTACCTTGAAGACATTTTTGAAATAGTTGGATGCATAAACAACTTGTTTCGAATGTGCTGCTTTGCAAACGCAAGTGAAGGTTTACAGTTAAACTCTCTCAGTCATAGTCGGGGTGGGACGTTAATGTTTGGAGCAGAGTTTTCCGTCCGAATGCCCTTCCTGACGACAACCACCAGTAAGTGGTGGGATCTTGAGACTACTGGACAATTTCACATTTCCGATCAACCTAGTGCATGTTTTTGGGAGGACTGTGGGAGGAAACTGGAATACCTGGAGAAAACCCACACTGATGCGGGGAGAACATGCAAACTCCGCACAGACAGTCCCCAGCCCAACCCGGGGATCAAACCCGGGACTTCTTGCGGTTAAGCGACAGTGCTAACCACTCAGCCACCACCAGATGCACCAGATTTTTATTTTTATTTTAGTTGGCGGGAATGGGCTTCCATACATTATAACCATTAAGGCTTTTAGAAAGATGATTTTTGGTGAGGTGGGGTAGTGCACTTAAGGTCTCTGTGGTGCAGCCTAAGCTTTTGGTATTTGTTTTCCTTACATTACTTTTTATAATTTAAGTAGTTTTGAAACCTGTACTTTTACTTCAGTATAATGCACAATGATCAACTTAATACCTAGTTCTTTTGGAAAAATCATACATTATGAAGGGGCAAATTGAATATGTGAGAAGCACTGTTTCCTCACAGCAAGAAGTTTCTGGGTTCAGTCCCCAACTAGAGGGGTCTGAGTCTTTTTTGTGTGGAGTTTGCATGGGTTTACTCTGGATGCTCTGTTTTTCTCCCACAGTGTCAAAAAATTATGTTCGCGGAAGATATAAATTTATTAATGACTAGGTTTGATACAATTTTTATTTATTAAATTTGTAAAGAATAAGTATTGTGTATCACGTGAATGCATTCACAATTAAAAAATTCCAATAAAACAATAAGTTAAATTAATTATTAAGTTACTTTCTATTTTTTATATGCATTTTGTGTAATTTGTGTCATATAGCATAAATTGAACAAGCAAATACATAACTTGGTCAGATATGTCACTTTTTTAAAAGTACCTTGAATCCTCTTTATTGTGTATCCCTTTGATTGCTCATGTTAGGGGTCCACATTATTGATTCAGCAAAATCTTTCCCAGATTTGCCCTCACAGGCCTCCCTATAATGCCATGCTTTAAGCCACCGAGTGGCTATGGTGGCACACTGTAGACCTGTGGCAATATCGAGTTTCGAACTCAAAGTTTATAGCGTCTGTGCAAGTCTGCTATTGTGCACTGTTGTTATTGAAAAATAAATTTAATATTTTAATTGTTGAGGGATTTTAAAGCTATTTAGCAAATTTATATTTACATTTTCTGCATTGAGCAGTAGTGCTTATCCAAAGCGGCTTATAGGATTGCTGCACTACATAATAGTTTAAATACAAAATCTGAAATATCTTGTGTACAGTTTGTCTTTTTTTTTAAATGTTAGCCTAAGTGTTTGGTAAAAAAAAAGTGTTTTAAGTATTTGTTTAAAGACAGAAGTTCTGACAGACTATGAAAGCTCGTGTACCACTTGGGAGCGAGTACAGAGAAATGTGTTGATGCTCATTTTTCTCGAGTCCTGAGTGGAGAAAAAAGTTAAGTGTAACCCACTTCAAGGTATGTACACACTAGGTTCGTAGGAGCTGAGATGTAGAACAATAACCAACACACAAACAATTGTTGCTGTTACGAACTTTAGTAGAACTTCAGACAATTATAAAACCCATGGGCCCATAGTAATGAAAATAAAAAGTGTCCATAAAAGTTTTAACAGTTCCTTCCACGAAATAGTAGTCCAAGCGCAGAACAAAAGTAAAAAAAAAAAAATAGTTGTACGTCAGAAGGTTTTCTTAAGTCTATCTTCAAAGCAAAGTCATCAAAATCAGTGTGTCAGTCAAAACTGGTACGATCATACCACAAGCAGCTTGGGGTCCGCTGTGTAGGTGGTGAGTAGGTCTTAAATCCAACCGTGGTTCCGGATTCAAACTGGGAGGCTCGCCATCTAAGTTATCGGATTCAGTTTCTTTGAACTTGATGCTCAAAATCTTCAACTTCACCCAAATTTCAATGGGTATCAAGAAAGACCTGACCTGTATTTACAAACAGGTTCAGAATATAAACTAGTACATCCAAGTGTCATGTTCATTATAATCAACATCAATGTATAGTACAATAATTACAATTTTCACACATAAAAGTAACTATACTGTAGGTCAGTGAACATAAATAAAAGTTATTTTTAACTTTTGAAGTTTCCAGGATATGAATAATCATAACAAACGCAAGTAAGTCACCTTATAACCAATGTACTATTTAACATTCTCTAACACAATCACATATAATCATGCTGTTATAATCATGAATGCAACTGACTCACCAAGGAATGACGTCGTTTTCCAAAGTAATTCAGTATATTCATAAACGCGTTATTAACTCTCGATGCTTATGTGCGAGTGTTTTTTCACAAGCAAGTTTTTGCCGCGTTGAGCCAACGTGCTTGTCGCGCCTTTTTTCTTTGTGCACGTCATCTGCCTGTTCTTTCCAGATTAATACGAAAATAGTGAAAATAAAACTTCCGGTTTTCAAAATAAAACGCAAAAATACATAAACGCAATATAATAAAAATGACATTAAAAGTAACATAAACTACTTTACATTGTTAAGCCTTACAGGGTGGGTTACAACAGTAAAGAATGTGAACATAAACGTGATTATATCAGCTCATTGATGTAAACACTCATACACATGCACAGACCCTGGAGGCTGCTTAATTGTTGATGAATGATCAAATTATGCATTTTCCTAATCATAACACTGCAGGTTCTGCTGATGGTGATTAAAAAAGAATTTGCTATTCTCTCTCTCTCTCTCTCTCTCACACACACACACAATGATCAACATTGGTGTGAGTTCTTAGTGTAATGAATATAAAACAATAATATAAAAAATAAATGTTCCGCTATAAACTATCACATGGTTTTGGGGTCGATTACTCTCATCAAACTTATGGAAGCTCATGGATCTCTTATACGCTCCTAAACCCAGATATAGACGAACCACCACACAATCACCTTACAAGATTAGACCAGTTCCTTCAGATGCTTGTATCTATTATCTGATTTGTTTTTGTGGTCTCATATGCATGTCACAAAATTATCTGTGGCCCCATTTTAAATTCATTTATTTTCTGGGCTCCCTTTGACATTTCAAAGCTTTTTGCTGGCACTTTGTTAAACATAATATGGCTTTTTAGGGCAAGCAAGACAGACTCTGAAATCCTGAGCTAAAAGGAACCTCACAATTCTGAGCTCTCACACACACACACACGCACGCACGCACGCACGCACGCACGCACGCACGCACGCACACACATATATATATATATATTAGGGCTGTCCACAACTAAGGATTTTGTTGGTCGAGTTGGACCAGTGGTCGTCATTTACTCCAACGACTAAAAATACCATTTAGACCGGGATCCACATTTGTGAAGTTTTACCTTTAATGCCGGGCTGCCGCAGATCGTAATAAAGCATGATCGCAAAAATGCATGCTAGAAATGTTTACAACACTGTTTTAGCCGATTTTCGGGAGAAATGCTGG
>JAOTRQ010094279.1:0-10593 GCA_028565875.1 Hoplisoma paleatum
TATAATAGCATTTCATGTACTTTTAAAAACCTGTTTCAGTTGTATCCGACTCTTGGGTGCTCTACATACCGCTACCAATCCCCCCAGAGTTTCTTGTCAGTGTTTTTATGTAGTACGTTGCAGATTTTTCTCTAACGCTATAGTACACTCGAGAACTGTGTATATCTATGGAACATAGATACACACTGGAGTGCAAACACCTAAAGGGCACATATTGCTATAAGGGAGTCACAGAAGTCCCAAGTTGGAGTCTCTGTCCAGAGTTTGAAAGTCCATGTGGGTTTACTCTGTGTTCTCGGTTTTTTCAGACAGCCCAAAAACATGCACTAGGTTGATTGGATATGAAATTGTCCCGTAGATACATACAGTTCTCCAAAGCACTTTGTGTTTGGTGAAAGACCTGTAAAATACTTGGTAAAAACACTGCCAAGAAACTCATCCAATATCCAATGGTCGTATACAACTGATAACGGGTTAAAAAATTGATTTAGTTTGAAATTTCAAATGATTCTCATTTATAAGAATGATGAAGATACACAGAAGGAGCAACACTGACCATGTTTCTTACCTGGTAACTTAAAGTCTTGGAGCGGCACCAATCCAGTAGAATCTGTTTAATGCCGCTGGCGCTAGTTGTGCCAAAACTCTGAGATCGTCTCAGTTTAGGTTTCAACTCCACATTAGTACCTCTAATAAACAGTGTTTGGTACAATGGGTTTAGATTACTGTGATTAAATATAGCAAATATTATGAAACAACAGACAGAACAATGGTGCCCTTCTTCCAGGGTTCTTCCCGGGTGAAGGTGTGGTATTATTTGAGCCATTTTAGTACACTAAAACTTAACTTGAGAAACTTAAGAAAAATAACTACACTTAATTTTAGTATACTAGTTCATTAGAATGGCAGTGGGTGGTAAAGTGGCATAATGATGAGCACTGTCACCTCACAGCAAGAAGGTTTAATACCAGAGTAAGGCGATCCTGGGTTTGCATGTTCAAACCATCTGTGTGGATTTCCTCCAGGTACTCAGGTTTCCTCCCATAGTCCAAAGACATGCAGTGAGGTTAATTTTAGATACCAAAATTGTTGTTGTGCGTGTCATTGTGCATGTGTTTTTGTATGTACCCTGCAACAGACTGGCAACCTATTCAGGTGTTGAGTGTATTCGCCAAGTGTGTGTTCCACCATGACACTAATGGAATGAATAGATGGTTGATATGAACGACTGTCTACCATTTGGCCATGACTAAATATTGATGGCTCTGTGTCTCCATTAGGATTCTTATTTTTATGCCAGAAAGTTATTAAATATGAATAATAATAAAAAACATTTATTACCTGTTCATTTCACAATTCCTCTTCTCAAACAAGGTCTGCTTAATCTGGTTACCCATATTCCTCGGTAATGTCTGTGAACCTGATATCAACTTCTTATCCTCTACATTCATGGACTTCTTTAAGCTATAAACATGTTGAAAACAGGTAAACATGTAAACAGGTAGATGTTTCTAAATCTTTCTGAAGTCAAACACATTACATACAAGGCCAGAACTTACTTGTCATTGACTGTTTTGAAATCAGAGAAAGATTGCTTGGAAAACGTTGTCGACTTGTCTAATAAATAAAAACAAGCTTTATGAAAAATAGTGACATTAGAAGCTTAATAGATAATCGTGTGTGCTCAACAGTTTTATATGTTACCAGCAGAATTGGATACAGTTGCTGGAGTCTTTAGACTAGATGTCCATGGTTTCACTGCAGATACTTCAAAAACAAACAAACAAAATCAAAGCAACACAAGCAACACATCGGTAGACTATTGCTATGGTTTTATCATTCTCGAGAACAGACAAAAGCACAAATAAATGATTTGACTAAAACAAATATAACAAGAAATCTTTTATCGGAGCAATTTGATGGGAAGGGGAAATATAGAAAAGTCTAATTGTCAAAAGAGAATCAGCAGACAGTCCAAATCGAACATTTTCAATAATCTTACTGCAGTGATGGACATGATCAGACACCCAATGTTGAATATGTGCAACCTTCGAGCTACCAATTGAAAGATAGAACACAATGCTCATGTGATAAATCTAACCACACGGGCTTGGAACAACAGTGCTGAGTTCACTGGGTCCAAGCTTATCTCAGACCAAACATTGGAAATGTGAGGCAGCCAGATGAGACCACGGTCTTGTTTTTATGAGGAGGAAAATAAACTACCATTTCTGAAAATGAAACAGACCATTTATTATTTTGTTAATTGTTAATATTATACATACTATATATTATAATATGTATAATATTCAGAGTCACCGACTAAATACACGTTTTGAAATAGCATTTGAAAGTTGAGGGCCTTGCATGGGCAAAGCAAATCAGTGGCAAGTTGTTAAAGGGGACACATAATGCAAAATTTACTGTGTGTTTGTTTTTCTATCTAAGTTATGTGGGTCTTTGCTGCTCCTATAAACACTAAAAGTTCAAATAAAATCCATCCGACCATTTTCCGTAAATTATAAAAAATACTTGTGTCAAGCCACTTTGACTTCTATGGTATTGTGATGTAATAACTGCATTAGAACCTTCCCAGAACCACTAATCACCTGGCAAACCCCACCAGAATGTCACCTGATAGATCAGTTAAAGTTTCACTATTCGGATGCTGGATTTATGTTCACCGTGCCCGAGACGAGTTACAAGTACGGTTACAGGTAAAGTCCCACAGAAAGTGTTGTCGTTAAATGTAAACAGTTGATACAGAACTATTTTCAGGAGGTTGTGTGTGCAAGATTGTGGTCACTAAATGTCAGAATGCTTTGATAACCAAAGACATGTAAGTACAAAGAATGTTTTTTTATTACCATATGAATAAGGGTGTAAAGTAACAGTCCATTCCAAAATCCAAACACAGTCAGTCTGTACACAATCGAGTCAATACATTTTTTGAAAGTAATGCGTGTAAAAAAACAAACAAACAAACAAACTCTCAACAACTCATTAGCATAAGGTACGTAGCTCATAGCAGATGATTAAGAACAAGGCTCACACTGGAAAGAATGAAATTTATATCTTTGTATGGGAGAGTGATTTTGTGCAAAAACTTCATGGCCATGTTTTCTGGAGCCCATAGACATTGTAACTTAACCTAAAACATATGTCCCCTTTCATTCTTGTTAGTCCATATTACAAATTACACATGTTTTCGGAAAGCAGACATGAAACACTGTAATAAATGATAAAAATATGTATGTTTGACTTACCGGGTCTACTAGGAGAGTCTGTGATCGGTTTAGAAAGTGTATGTGATGACGTCTGGCTGAAAAGCAAAGGGTTAAAATGTGGGCTGGTATTAGTCTGACTTTGCGTTAGGTTGGTCGACCTACTGATGGACTTGGGACTTCTTGGGATTAAACTGTGTGTGCTGGACGACTGTGAGAGCGATAATGTGTATTGACTGCGGCCTGCTGACTTCACTTCTTGTGTCATTATGGAGCTTTCTAATTGAAACAAGAAGCAGAAACTTTACTCGGAACTTCACTATCAAACAAGCTCAAAAAGAGGTCACTCTAGTTAGTAGAATTATTTCCAATAGAGAATAAATCTAACCTAATATTTATACTAACATCATATAACACCCAACAGGAAATTAGTTACTCACCAGATTTAGTTGTAGGTTCATTATTAGATGAAAATAAGTTAGTACTTAGTGATGATTGGCCAAATACTTTTGACCTGAGAGGAGGAGATGGGTTAGGAAGAGTAGAACTTGGATTGTTAGATCTCCTGAAGGGCTTAGGGCTCATGCGAATCATAGCGGTGACTGGACCTTGTGCTGTCGCTGGGGATGTGGACGTTACGTCAACGGCTGGACACAAGTCCTGCAACACTGTTGGGTAAATGGAGGAATATCCGGAATATTCTGACCATGAGTAAAGAAAGAGAGATCGACATATTTTTGCGCCATTTTGTATGCAAATATCATGATTTTTCATGAAGTTGTGACAGAACGTGTACTGATAAATGAATATCGTTTTAACATACAGCATTCATTCAGAAATAAATATATAAGATGAATCTTACCACTATAAGAAGGCGATTCTGTTCGTCTAGCTACAGAACTTAAAGGACTTAGCTGAAGCTGTGAATACGCACGAGATACCCCAGGTGATCTGACTTCCTCTCTGACTTCCTGTGATGCTGGCGAGACATCTGATTAAAGGGGAAATAATATCGTTGCCAGTCATATAGAGTAAACATGACAACTTTTGACATTTGTCTTTACTACATAAAACATCTTTTTCTCATGGCGTTCAAAATATAGCATCTTTATAAGTAGTGTGTTGTGTAATAAATAAATTCAAATTCAAATTGTATTTGTCATTACACATATACAGATGTACAGTACAACGAAATGTTTCAATTCGCATATCCCAACTTGTCTGGAAGTTGGGGCCAGAGCGCAGGGTCAGCCAACGTATGGCGCCCCTGGAGCAGACAGGGTTAAGGGTCTTGCTCAAGGACCCAGCCTTGGCTGTGTAGCAGAGCCTGGACTTGAACCCCCAACCTTTGGGTTCCTAGCACAACGCTATACCCGCTAGGCTAAACTGAATAAGAAGCTAAAACTGTCAACAAATACACTTGATCAAGTAATCATATCGATACAGTAGAAGTACTGAGGCTGCACCTATCTGAGATGTTGTAGACGAGAGCAACGTGCTGCTAATGCCTGGTTTTCTTTGGGATCTGGGACTCATAAAAGTTACAGATCTTGTATGGGCAGAAGTCATGTGTTGACTTTTTATTAATGATCCCACTTCCAAGGAGGAGCATCCAGAGTATTCTGAATAAGAAACATTATGTTAACACAAAATAATCATATGTTGTAAGGACAATACTAGAATCCTGAGGTGACATGAAATATATAATTACCACTTCCACACGGTGACTCAACACATCTGTTTACTGAACAAACTGGCACCTGCCTCCCTGAGAACCTGATTGGTGATGACGTTGTTTCCTCTTTCACTAAAACAGATTCATAGAAATAAATTCTACATTTATTACGAGGCCAGTGAACAGATCGGTAACTTCCAATATCGCTGGTATAACAGTGTTTGCAAGTCTGCTTTAATAATAACCAGGACAAGCAGCCAGAAAAGTCCCACAGAAAGTGTTGTGTTGTTGGCTGTAAACAGCCAATAACGAACTATTTTAAGCAGGTTTTGTGTGCAAACTTTATGGTCACTAAACGACAGAATGCTTTGATAATCACAAACATGTAAGTACAAAGATTTTTATGGCTGTATGAACGAGGCTGTAAGATAACAGTCAATTCCAAAATCCAAACACAGCCAGTCTGTACACAATCTAGTCAATATATAGGTTTTTAAAGTATTGTATATAAAAAAAAACATGTTCTCTAACATTTACACATTTGCTAAATGTTAAAAAAAGCATAAACACAGAGGAGTTGGAACGTTTCCAGCAACAGTTGAGCTGGAACTCTTTATGTGAGTGATTTTGTGCAAAAACTTCATGACTTTCTAACGTTATAGACATTTTAACTTGTTTTTATAAAGATGTAATTTCATTTAAGATAGTCTAGATTATTAATTACACAAAAGTTTTCAAAAAGCAGACATGAAACTCTGTAATAAATAATAATTATTATATAATTACAGAGCTTTTGCAATCCCAGTCTTTCATAATGGACTGTGCAATCTGTGCAAATGTCTTCAGCTGTGCGACGCCATTTAAAAACTTTTCAACCCAGCTGAAGGTGTGAGGGTAAAAATTCGGCACTTTGCAAACCCGAAATCGTGTTACTTTCTACTTTAAATATTTACCCTGCATTTATGTAAGGAAAGCGCAACTGACCTTGTAGTGTGCACTTATAGTGTGGTTAGCCACAATACCTGCTCAGATGCAGGGAGGTAAATGAAATAATTATGAACTGCATTTGGATTTGTTTTCTTTTGCTCAGCCATTGTTCTGTTTTGTATGCATCGTTTTTCTGTTTGCTTTCCTGCAGGTAGCTCAGCCAGGGTTACAGGTCACACCCACCAACGACCTGTTTGCCTATTTCTAATTCACTTACTTTTCTGTTTATGATGCTCTTTAGTGTGACACTGTTGTTCCATGGCGGCTTGAGCTTACAGATTTTGTGATTTTGAGTGGCACTGAGATTTTGCCCCTCCTACGTTTGAGGTTACCAGCGCGTCCATCGTGCATTTTAATTTGATGTTATTAAATTTTTTGCTAGTTCTCTGCATCCTTGTTCCATCATTTGTGTGTGTGTTTTTCTTTCGAACAAGCACTCCTGGTAACCGCATTATTAAGTAAAACTGACTAAACTATATAACGTTGATATATAACATTATGGATCACATTAACACATATTCACAAGGAGATGAGTTAAGTGTTATACGTTTCAAGATATAGATCGTAGTCAACATGCTCACAAGCCCTGAAAGATGCACAAACACCTCCAAACAAAGTGATGGCAGCAGAAATGACAAAAGTCATAAGAAAGGTGTCAGAAGCTTATTCACACTTACTGGAAACCCAGTAACTAAGGCTAAATCCTAAAATAAAAAGCAAAAAAAAATGTATCCCTACAGCCAGCTGCAGATGATGGTAAAGCTGGATCAGGTGCTTGGGTACAAGATGAGGCTGCATCAGATTGGACAGGACAACGACACTCTGTAGATGTTTCCGATGGTTCTCGATTTTGAGAAGAATTGATGTTTGCTAGGGTTGTTGGACTCTTTTGTATTACAGAGGAATCTACAGAGTAAGGCAAGGCAAGATAAGTTTATTTCATATACAGTGGCAATTCAAAGTGCTTCACATAAGAAAAAAGCATTAAAACAATTACAATCCTTTAACCATTCTCGTGATCTAGAGCAACACAAAGGCTTTTTTCAAACACAGTTACAAATAAAAGCTTTCAGGTTTAAAACAGAAATGAACTAAATAAAATATCTAGTAAGAATAAGTGAAAATGTATGGCTTAATTATAGACACGATAGAAGAGAAAAGTTTTTAAACTTAACTGAAACAGTTTTATATTTGAGAAACATCAGCGATCTGTTAAAAGTTTGTTCCAATTCTATGCAGTGTAAAAGCTAAATGCTGCTAAACCAGGTTTAGTTTGAACTCGACGAGAAGACCTGAGTCCAGCGATGTAAAATATCTGCTGGGTTTATATTCTCTAAACATGTCTGAGATTTATTCTGGGCCGAATCTGTTTAGGGATTTATAGACTAGCAATAGCAGTAAACTCTATTCTGAAAGTCAAGAGTACACGAGTCACTACAGTGTATTAACATAAAGTTAAAACTAAGAGACTTTAGCTGTTGTGATGTGCAGCCAATTATGATGTTCCACTTATTATCTGTAGGGGTGATACAAATGTAAAATTTGAAAATGTTAATACTATAAACTTATTTACTAGTAGTTATGAGGTCTGTAAACATTGCACACAGTGTCAGGAAAAGAAAATATATTTTCTTTTACACAACACTATACGAGTCCTTTCGGCTGCTCCGATCATGAATCACGATTTTGAGATTTTTGAACACTAGTTGTCCTTCCTGACTCAGGCCTCTTATTTATCCTGGCTCGAAATCAAAAACAGAATGCACTACAATGGTTTGTGCCTCCTAGTGGCTATGGTGGCACCCTGTGGCAACATCAAGATTTCAACTTTATTGAGTTCAGACTGGAAAAAAGCTGGGCACTTTAAAGTATTCTATATAACAAAACAAAAGGTCTTGTGCTCAATTCCCAGCTAAGATATTTGGGCACTTCCTGAGAGAAGTTTGAGTTCTTTCTGTGTCAACCATTGTTTGCTTCTGCTCCGTGTACAGTCCAAAAACATGCAAAAGTTGTGAATAGGATATGGAAATGCTCAATATCCAAAAAAATGGTCCATGACTGTGTTCTGTATAACCTGTACTGTTTACAGTCATGAATGTAACCTTAATGTGAAAACATGATGATAAATAAATGTAAACAACAATAATAGTATAATAAATACTTACAAGCTAGATGTGCTGATAAAGGTACATCTAGTGGTTCCTTTGATATTTTAATGGACTCTAGGGGGTTAAAAACTGAAGCAGCAGATGAAGTCGAGTTCTGGTTGGTTGAAGGAGACTGAACTGGGTTAAATCTGGTCATTTCAGTTTCAGAACTCAGACTGGCACAAACATCCAGATTTATTGTAGGTTTTCTTGTATAGGAGGTCACAACTGACTCGTCCTCAAAATGGTCATCGGTTGTTGAAATTTCTATTCCGAATAAAAGATTTTTAGCAAATAAACTCAGCATTATAAGTAGAAATTGTGAAACACTTTTCTCACCAATTCTGTGATGTGATCTGGTTGCAGATCTCAGTAAAGATGTTGATTTAAACGATGCTGATTGTTGGTTGGTGGATCTCGGGAGTTTGGGACTTGCTGGATACGTCATGCTAGTTACGGGTTTGTGGGGTGTTTCATCAGCAAGTGGTTCTAATGGTCGAATTGCCGATCCAATTGCTTGAGAATCTGCAGGGATAAAAAAATGACAAGTGTATTTCATGAAAATTCACTTACACAACTCAAACCTTTTTCCTAAAAGAAAGTGGAAGTTTCTTTAATAAATGTGTTTGTTACAGAGTGAGGTGATTCTCACATCAAACCCAGCTAACCAGTAACATCGAGATTCTCGTCTTTTAACACTGGTGTGTAATAAAAAAAACCCTCACTGCTCCATCTGGGGATCTACAATTTTGTAATTAAATCCTAAAATAAATCTAAAAATTATTAATTCTGATGCTGATCATTTATTACAGTATTTTAAATACAGAGCAAGTGGTTAGGGTACAGGACAAGTACTGGTAGAAGGATACCGGTTCAAATCTCAACACTGCTAGGTTTTCACTAGGCAAGTCACCTAGTGTGACTATGAACTTTTACAGCAGAACTATGAACTTTTACAGCAGAACTATGAACTTTATAGCAGATCTATCAGTCTTAATCCAGAGAAAACATGTTTGTCATTCATTGCTACTTTCTTATAATCAATATACATTTTTATTCTTTTAATTCAAGATGCAAGTATTGCTAAAATGATAAAGCGCTGATATTATATAAAATGATTCATTAAAAATGTTGAAGAATATTTTTCTCCACTATGCTTTTATACATTCATCCACATTTAACCTAATCCGTGCAGTGAAACACACATCTACATACACTACTGAGCACACACTAGGGGGCTGCAGTGAGCACACATGTCCAGCACGTAAGGCAGCACTAACCACAGCGCCCGGGAAGAAGTTAGGGGTTCAGTGCATTGCTCAAATGCACTTCAGTCATGACCTGTCGACTCTTCGACAACAATCAAACCAGCCACCAAGATATGCTTTATTTACCATCTTTACAGGAAGGGTCCAAGCTGTTTGTAGAACAGGTATCCAGTGGAGCTGTGACACACACTGGGGCTCTATGGTGGCTATTTACAGATGCACTGGTATCACAAGATGGTTGACAGGAGGATGACTTCTGGACTGTTGGTTCAGGTTCTTGATTAACGCTTTGGTCTGGTGACATGAAATGTTTAGGGCTTTTGGGTGCAATGAAAGTGCTCACAGGCTGCTGGCTGTCTGTCCTGAAAACCACCCCAGACTGAACATTTAGTGTTGATCTAAGAACTTGTGATGACATTAAATGCTCTGTCAAAACCAACAGAAAAAATAAAATAATCGTTTAAGAAACAATAAACATGACAAGCCGCATACGTTTGTGAGAGATACAAACGTACCTGTTCTAAAGGTGGATTCTATAGATTTGGTAATGGCATTGCTAGTCACTGAGCTAAAGAAAGAAGCTTCATCGGGGTCCAGGACAGATTCATTTAATGTTCCAAACTGCTTTTGATGTTCAGGTAGCTTCTCGTTCTGATTGATTGACTGAGAAACTGGACGCTCAGTTTTGCTGGTTTGTTTATGTTTATCTATGGATGCAGCACTTAAAATCAGATTGCAGAGCATAGATGTCGCCTCTTCAGACTCCAGAGCATTTTCTAGTGGAATAAAAAAAGAAATGTTGCAGGATGTTAGTTGTTTCTTCATTAGGATTTTGATTATATACTTATGTATAATTTTTGGCTGTAGTACATTTATATAAGCTCATTATGCATTAGCATAATATTATGCAACCAAACTGACCCATTTTTGGATCAGTATCTGGGATTAAATTGCTTTCACTGATCTCCAGTACCACTTCCCCAGTAGCAGTAGTCGGTGTAGTTGGTCTGCCATTAAAACCTGCAGCAAATGGTTTGGTATCGACGTCCTCTGTAGTGATCTGTGATTTAGCCTTTTGACTTGCTCTGCCTCTTGCAGTCATGGATTCAGATGTTACATGAAGTGATGACATGACTTCCTGTGAGAATCCTGAATATCCTAGAGAGAAAATACAAAAAAAGCTAATTTGTGCTAGAAAAGAAACGGTGTGTTATAAATAGGGCTGTCCACAACCAAGGATTTTGTTGGTCGACCAGAGGTCGTCATTTACTTCAACTAATCGACTAATAGTC
>JAOTRQ010094289.1:0-10592 GCA_028565875.1 Hoplisoma paleatum
AATTTTTATGCTTGTTAGGTCCTACTAATCCCAAATAGCTAGACGAAATAAAAAACGCACATCAGGGAAAAGTCTGTCTCTCAGGAGGATAAACATAAACACAAATAACATCGTTAATTAACAGTCGCTAATAAAACAGTACGATTTGCTTACAAAGCTTCATCATGACCAATAATAATAATAAATTACATAATTGTTCTATTTTTATGGTGATTTTAGACCAGTTGATCAAGATTCTTACGTTGCCACATTTACTCACACACATTTGATCATGTGATTGTTTTTTTTTTTTTTGGGTATTTGATAAACGCTTTTGTTAGTTTGATATGCGTGTGACTGAAAAATGCAACGCTCGGAAAACAGTTTGTTCACTATATTTTGTTTTATTCATATGTTTTTACAAATGATGCCAAATATTTGTTGAAGTGTTTATTAAATGTGTGGGACACCCTGTATATACATAACAAATGGGGGTACAGGTATCCACTATGAAAACACTTCTCTCCTTGGTGTAGACCTCTATTATTATACTTAACCACTGGATTATTGTTGGCGGTTTCGTTTTGCACGACTTTTTGTTATTACTTTGTTTCATGCGAATCACAAAATGTTGGTTTTCTGGGACATAATTAACCAAACTTCCAAGATTAACTTATAACTTTCCATTCCCTCTTGATAATGATAATAATACGTCGCGGTGATAAGTTCAGTGAGGTAATAACATACCGTGTGTGTTCATTGTAACTCATACAGACTTACAACAAAGGCTCACACACACTTTTAATCTGTGTTTCATCTCGTCACGAGACATCACGCCATCAAAACTTTGCTTCTGGCAGAGGCTAATCTCTATCTCAATATTTTAATCTGTATACGTGTGTATGTACGCAGTGTGTGTGTGTGTGTGTGTGTGCACTATGTATGCTGTATGTGGGTCTGTCTGGGGAGAAAGAAAAAAAAAGAACTCTGGTCTGGACTAATTATGTGTACCGGGTGTTTGTGCGTCTCCTTCCTTTGTGTGCGAGTACAAGAATGTGGGCGGCTTTGTGATGTTTGTGTGTTCGTGTGTACACCCGTCTGGCTCGTCCTTCACTTCCTCTCTGTTCAAATCACCGTTGGTGTCACTTCTAATCACAGAGGCAGAAGTGAGCCGAGGCGCTGGCGTCACCGGACGGACCAGCCAGCAACCTCAAAGTTCATTTCTCCTTCCCTGTTAATCTTCCGGTTCCACTGCTCGGGATCCTCGTGAAGCAGAACGCCGAGTGGAACGTGCAAAGCTGTCATCAAAGCGAAAAAGGGGCTGAATCTGTATCATTCCATGTGCGCCAAGTGTCTTCGTAGTTTGGATAGTTTGTTTGGAAAATGTTTCAAATCAGATGGTGCGTCCAAACTTGGTATTGACTGGTATTGTACAGGTTAATGGATCTTATATGACTTTTTGATTTTACTGAGTATGTACAGAACGCTCTGAAAAGAAGACGTCACCCTTTACTTCTTGTCTGGCATAACATAATTGACAAAACAGAATAAAATACCGTTCATAAACCAGGGCAATGTCAGTTTCAATCGTCTCCCGGCATCTGGCTTTCATCTCTGCATTAGCCGCTTTAACGTTCCCAACAGTGTTCGCCACGGGGCTTAAAGCACATTTAAAAAAACACTACAGCGGGAGGACGGGAGCGTCTGACACGCACCAGACGCCGCCGTTAATCCCAGACTCGAACTCTTTAGTAACTTAATTTCATTCCTGTTAATCTAATGGTAAGTTTTGGCCCTTCATCCAGAGCCGAACGTTCACCTTGAGGATTCGGAGGCTTTTTTTTTGTTGGTCATTTGCTTTTTGATGAGCTGGTGAAGCTGGATGGATTAATGTGGCACTAATCGCAAAGCTGGCAGGAGCAAAGCCTTCGAACCTCTCTCCCCCTCCCACCGTTTCTGCCGTACTGTCTCTGCTGTAGTCGTCTCTTTCCTTTCTCTCTCCTCCTCTGTACGCTTTGAGGGAATTATCACCCCCCCCACCTCCAGCGCACCTCATCACTCTCTTCCCTAAAGCCGATAACGCAGAATAATTTGCAGTGTGCATTGCGATTGCGAGCTGACTGTGAACGATTTCCGTCCACTCCTAAACATTTGCTGTCGTCCTGTGGGTTCTGATCTGATTTGGCCTTCGTCTTAAACAGACTTCATACGCTTGCCAGGTATAACGTCTCGTCCACCGAGTATAACACTGTTATCCTTTCATCATGGCAGATTACTGGATACAATACATATCAATCAGGAAGCAACATTTTATCTTCAAAGTTCATGTCAGAAGCAGGAAAAATGAGCAATTGGGTCAAACCATTTTCTAAAACATCTGCAGCTCTTGTTGGGTGCGCCCGGGCTGTGGTGTGCCGTGGTCACTATTTGTTAAAAAGTGATCCAAGTAAGGAACGGAGGTAAACCACGGTTGACCAAGTCTCACTGATGCTAATGAAGTTAATGCTGATTCGGATAGAAAGGTGTCAGGATGTACTGTACAGCACATTTCAGTTTGTTGTGTATGTCATAATCAGTCTGGACATGTAACAATGATTATGCATACTTGTGTATACTTGTGTACTTGTTCTTGTAGTATGCATACATACTATGTGTTATTATTAATGTATAGTTGTGTAAAAAAGCCACCTCTCTCTTTTTCTCTCTTTTTAAAATCTCTAACTCTCTTTTAATCTCATTCATTATGTCGCTTTTCACCTGAGTTCTGCATAAATTATCATCACGCGGAGTTCAGACCGAACATCCTCTTCCTCCTGAATTCTTCATCAGCTGCTCTAAATCATTTTCCAGATGAAAACTGTCCTGGTTCCTGTACAAGTGATGCTTACATGTGATCAGACACCCTGGATCACCCCGAATCACCCCGAATCACCCTATTTACTCTGATTATCGCTGTTTAACTCTGATTTACCTTGTAATATCCTGCATCACTGATCTGATGCGGACCGAGGGTGGGGGGGGGGTGGGGTGTGCTTGGGGGGTTTGGAGAGGGCTTGGTTTGATTTTAGAGGTCAGACTGAGTTTTGGCGAGTGGCTCCGCCACACAGATATAAATACAGCCTGCAAAACGTCAGCCAGGAACCGAAACCCATCATTTCCTCAGCTGCTGTTTCTCATGACACACACACACACACACACACACACACACAGGAAATACGAGGAGGGTGTGGAAACTGGCATCCTGACTCCACATCCAGCCCGTCTTAATTGGAAGTCACTTTGGATCAAATTAAATACAGTGTAATCATAACTGATTTATAATCATAATATTTCTGATTTATTTAATGAATTAATATGTAAAACTGAAGGGAAAATATTATATAAATTAAAATAATAAAAGGTATAATGGCATATTTTCCATGAATTCATTTGTAAAATTGTTGAATGTTTTATGCTTTGTAAAAGTAAACGAAAAATATAATATAATTATATATTTATCATAAATGAATTTGTAAAACATGTAATTCTTTAATGTTTGATGACATTTTTGTTCATGTACAACAATTAAGTGTTAGAATTTGCAATGCTTGTTTTTATATGACACTATTGTTTTAATGTAAAACAAAAGATAAAAATATAAGAGAAACTATAATATAATTATTGAAATTTAGTTAGACAGTTTAAATAGGGAACTCTGGCAACCCATGGAGAAACTTGTTACAGAGTTTTTTAATCTTTTGATTTGCCATTTAAATCATATTTTTTCAATCAAAAGATTATTACAGATTATCGAGTATCAGACGGCGACGATATACGACACCCTGGACTCGATTTCACACACAAACAAGTAGGCAAGAGGAACCTACCGGCATGTTTTGAGACGTATAAGAGGGTAAAATAAAAGCACATAAAAATATTTATTCCAGCAAATGGTGAAAGTATTCGAGTGCTGTCGGTATTTTCGCAGCCACACACTGCTCTTTTCATGGCACATGCCCATGGGGACCGGGGGTCATGAAGTTCCTGCCCGGCCATGGTTTTGATTTTGCACTGAAACCTTCCCTCCCACGCACACGTATGTGCAGGAACATGATTACTCAGTCTGACATGAAACAAAACCAAAAGGAGACAGTTTTGTTTTGCAACTCGTTCTTCCTCTCGTAATGTGAGTTTCATTTACGACTCTGGTCGTGATGCTGTAAACTAGAATCGTTACCAAAACCAGCTTCCGGGGTGGGGTGTGTGTGTGTGTGTGTGTGTGTGTGTGTGTGTGTGTTGTGTATGTGGGGGGGAGAATAAATCACTCCTAGTGAGGTTTACTAATGTGCCGATGGTGTGATAGTGTGTTGTCAGGTTCTTCTAAATGACCCCTATAACAAAGCACTGAATATGAACCGGTACTGATACTGGCAGCGTCTTGGTGACTCGTCTTGACCTGCCTGTGAGGTCGAAACCTCACTTCATTTACATCTACAACATTCCGCCGACACTTTTATTCAACCGTGCGACAAATTATACCGCAGGAATGTAATTAAGGGCCTCGCACAGGGACCCGACAATAGGTGCCAGTCGGACTCGAACCAGGTTCAGATAACGTAATTGACCGGTGTCGATCTCGTGGTTTAGGTCTGTGTTATTTAACAGGTTTTTAACACGTCTGGCAACCTGCAGGCTTGATATGCAAAACTGTTGAATGTTTGGGTTTTGGGACTTCTTACTTCATAGTGTCAATATTGAACATGTTCACTGTACGGATGTGGATCGAATGGGAAACATGCCAAATCTCATCTGGTAATGATCTTTAATACCATTAGATAGTTTTTACACTGAGCCTTTGAGTCCAAACATTTCTGTTGCTATGCACTTATAACCACAATATCATTTATATCAATAGTTTATTACACATATTTGCAATTTCTGTTGTGTAAAACTCACAAATTAAAACATTCAATACTTCTCGATACTTTTGTCATATAGTAGGTGCTGGAGTATCTGCCCATATCACAGAAATGAAATGACCCTATTAATTATTATTTTTAGTTTTTGATTAACTACATCACTGATGTCACGGTCCCGATCGACTATTTTTTTATTTAGAATTTATTTATTTTATAGAGTTTAGAATTTTCACCTGCTTTTACACACTTACGAATTATCCATCTGCATTTAAGCCAATCAGTGCAGCGAAACACACACTAGTGGACACCCTCTAGGGGGCAGCAGTGAGCATGCACGCTCGGCCTGGTGGGCAGCTTTAACCCCGGGCAGCTTTTAGGGTTCGTCGCCTCGCTCAAAGACATTTCGGTCGTCATCTATCGAGTCTCGGAAATGAACCGATCGAACTTCTGATCACAGGCCCGGTTCTCTGACCGCCAGTATGGACTTTGGTATGTTCTTCCTATTTCTAGTCACGCTCGATTACTGTTGATGAAATTGACACTATAGATGTATATCAGTAGAAGTGCACTCGGTGGATCGACTCACCGAAACATTTGGAATGAGTTTTGTATGTTCTCTGTCCACTTTCTCCACGTCACTATGGTAGACTGGCCACTTTGTCTTTCTTCATGACGAGTTTTCTGCCGTGGCTCCGGACCCACAGCGATCCTGATCACAGGGACAACATTGGAGGCATCAGACGACCGAAACAGTGAGCGTATTGGAATAGAAATGTTTTCAAATGATAACCGGGTGTGTGTCTGCCTGAGGAGGTGTTTCCCAGACTGGTTCTACAGGTGTGTTTGTTTGTGTGTGTGTGTGTGTGTGTGTGTGGACAGTTCTAATTAGGGGCTCTTATGGCACACTCCGTACCGCCTCACAGGCTCATCAAAGACTTCCATATCCTGTCTACCCTCCCTTCCTTAACACACACAAACACACACACACACACACACACACACACATACACACACACAAACACACGCATGGCCATTTTACAAAGGGTCACACGCAAAGACTATTCTGTGTACAAGATTATAAGTGTCGTGAGGGGGGATGGTTCAAGCCTGGGCGGGAGAGTCCATATGTGTGTGTGTGTGTGTGTGTGTGTGTGTGTGTGTGTGTGTGGTTGTCTGGAGATCCTCATTGTCTGCTTACGAGTGGAGAATGAGCTTCCCAAATTGCTACTTGTACTTCCTTAAGAAAGAGAACTTTAAGGTGGAAGTGCAAACAAACTTCAGGTTGTAATGCACTGTTGCTGTTTTCATGACTAATCAAATTATAATATATATTAAACTGTTGGGCTCCTGAGCAAGGCCCCTTCAAATTTGTGTTAATTGTAAGTCTCTTTGGATTAAAGTGTCTGCTAAATACTGCAAATGTTAAACGCTAATTTAAGCACCTAGATTCCACCCAACAAGGGCGTATTTGGCATTCGCCTGTTCCTTTTATTTAGAAAACCAATAAAACTTTATTAGTTGACCAAACCTGAACCGGATTTTTGAGCAAACTGGACACTTCTGGTGAACTGTAGGTCTGTAAGTGGCATCAGTGACACGCGCCGGGATTTTAATCCCCATGAAGTAACCCAGCAAGAGTTTGCGTCAGCCGGACTAGCCGACAAGACTGCACACGCCCGCATTTCTGAACGTCTGCGCCAAACATCACGTCCTCAGACTCGCCGTGTGGTGTCTGCCATCCTGCACCTTCTGATTATAATCCACTGTGACGCTTTTGATCCTGAGATGCTATCGGACGTCGCGCTTTTTAATGACCTTGTGCGTCAAAAAAGGAACGAATTGTTCCGAGTCACGCCACGGTTCACTCACGAACGGCGTCCCGGTGAGAAACGCTGGTCCCCGGGCCGTGCGTGAAGTTGATTTCTAAATTCTCGACGCACCTCACAGTGTCAGACTTGAAAGTAAATACAGACACGACTTGGTATTTATTTAGTATTAGTAACGTTTGTACAGATTAAGAGAATTATAACCAAGTCTGGATACTGAATATGACACGTATATAATATGTGAGTATACTAAGCATGATACGTATCCAATGCTCAAAAATATTGTACTGACCGGTCAGTCGTAACAAAGAAACGTTTATTAAGTAATATCACAGTTATTTGTATCATATGAAATGTTTTTATATAAATTTTATATAGCTTCATCTGATTTTATACCTTCCATAAACTCTCTGCTCAAAGAAGCTTTAAGAGCTTTAAGAGGAAGATATTTTTTTACACGCACAAGGCATTATAAGTGTAGTGCCGGGGGCCAAGCCCGGATAAATAGGAGGGTTGTGTCAGGAAAACCGTCGGACCTAAAAACCATATTGAATCTGCTATACGGTCCAGGAGAAGAAGAATGACTTTATTACATGATGAAAAGCATCTTCTTCTTAAAGCTTTGATAAGCCAATGGTTCACGGAGGTGTAGATCAGATGGTGCTAAATCTGGACTATAAGCTCTCAGATGAACAGATTTCGAAACCCCCTGGAACAGACCGAGTTTAAGGGTTACGATTCTTGCTCAAGGATTCAACAGCGGCTATGAACCTCCAATCCACCACTCGATACCCCAAAGCTCTACCCTAGTCTAGGCCACACTGTTCTCCATACGACGTTTAGGAGGGTTTCATTTCGGAGACTCGGACTCCGAGACGTACAAATCGATCGTCTGGCTTAGTTTTTCTTTTTCTTTTTTTCGCACCTTCTGAGCGAATCATGTAAAAGATTTAACAACGTCTAAACAATATCAAATTATTACGTTTACTCTGATTTAATTGAAGAATCTAGCAGACGTCTTCGGTCCAAAGTGAAGCATCTGAGGGTCATTCAAGGGCTCAACAGTAGCAACCTGGCAGCGATGGGGCTTGAACTCATGACCTTCTAATTACTGGTCTAGGACCTCAACCGCTCCGACCCATTTTCACGTCATTCTACATCGTTACATTTCTAATACGTGCCATCAAACTAAACCCCGGTCATGTGGGCGTAGAGACTGTGAGAGACCGACAGCTGAAGTCAATTGTTACTACTGACAAAAAAAAATGAAGAGGAAATGCCAGCGTGTGAATTTTCTGCACACGCGTGTTTAAATCACACGCACATCGCATGCATGGAAATTCCGCATCGGACTTGGGAAAGAATTTCGACGTGTGGACGTTTGTTAGGATAAGTCGTCTGTGTCTCGATTGTTCAGTCACAGACGGAGAAATGGAGTACGCTTGTGCGGCGTGGCGGTGGAAAAACTGCTGTTATAATTGCAGACCTCTTTTCGGCGCGTCTCCCTTCCCCCTATAAGCTGTGTGTGTGTGCGCTCGCGCGCGCGTGTGTGTGTGTGTGTGTGTGTGTGTGTGTGTGTGCTTTAGCTTGACTTACACTTTTCCAAACCTTCAAGTCTGGAAGAATACAAACATCTAAACTCTCTCACCTGCATTTCTGCATTTGAGCCGGACACACACACACACACACACACACACACATACACAGAAAACTGACAGACTGAGGTGCAGACAGAGAGAGACTTGTCCTTGTTTGTTCGTTATGAGGAATGAACCGGGATCAAGAGTCCCACCACCTCTAACCTTGAGGGGCCCCACTCGCCCGTCTCTCTCTCTCTCTCTCTCTCTCTCTCGCCCGTCTCTCTCTTTCGATCCATCTCTCTCTCTCTCTGCAGCTGGATGACCTGTGCAACCTCATGCTGTGATGAAGCCTGACCCAGACTGTCTGGAAGGGGCCCCACGCTTTTGTTGCCCTGTCTGCCTTCCTGACCCCCAGCCCCCCTCGTCTGTGGGCTTTCCCTCACACACACACACACACACACACACATGCACAGACACGTACACAAATGCACACACTCTTGCATGATCGATGCCGGTGCATGTATATGTCTTAACGATCGGTCATAATAATCAACGAGGAGTTTAGTCTTATTGTTTAATACTAATTGTTTTGCTGTTACATATTTATTAAAACATATTACTGTAATATCTAATTAATAAATTGGAAATTAATGCATTTGAAGGTTTATATTTGAAGTTTTACACTCACTGACGGTCCTACACGGTCTGTTAGGTCTCTTATAGACTCCGACAATCCGCTGAATCGTATGGTCTTATTTGAATGATGATTTAATATTTATTATATGTTTGTAATAGCTTGGGTAGCAAATTAGTAATTAAATAATAATAATAATCATATTTTAAGCATCATTGACGGCTCATCACTTTCCGTACTGCAAAAGAAATGGCACACGGTCCACTCTCAGCTTAAAATGACCATAATGTACAAACTTTAATCATCTGTTACATTATTTCTTCACATCTTGTTGACATCACAAGTCTTATGATCACATTTATTTTATCATTACTGTTACTTTTAAGCATTTTTAATGTATTTAGTTGCATTATTGTAATACATTACACTTTAATGCTTAACACATCGTCAAAAACGTCACAAACATACCGTGCATTCGGATCGTATCGGTTATGAGGTTCGAAAACCTTTTCTTGTTTTTAAAAAGCCTTGTTCTTATGTACTTAGAAGAAATAATAGAACAATGAATTGTTCAAGTACTGCGCAAGTTCTTATTAAAGTCGGGTTCCTGAAAAGTGCCGACTAATTTCACCAAACAATTTCACTTCCAGTTCAAACTTTGATCCATCGGATAGTAGAACGAATGAGGATCGTCCCTGTCTGCTCGCGAGTCTGCATCCTGGACACGTTCCCGATTTTTTTTCTTTTTTTTGTGTGTGTGTGTGTGTGTGTGTGTGTGTGTGTGTGTGGCGGGAGGGGGATTCGCGTGAGCGTGTGCGAAAAGCTTTTCATTGAGAACTTAGATAACAGGAAAGCAAACAAGCCCGGGACACACTGGATGAACTCACGGCACGACACCAGACAGACAGACAGACGGGTTGCTCAAAAAGAAAGTATCGATGAATTTAGAAACGGTGTATGCTGGATACTCACCTGGAGGGCCTGGGGCACCGGGGTCGCTCCGGAGCCGGCGAACATTTGTAAAAGAAATCTTCCTCTGTCTGTCGGGACGTAGCTTCCAAAGTCTGATGTCCACGGAGGAACAGGAGGTCACTTCCCTTTTTCCGATGAAGTTTCACAGACTGAGAACGTCTGCGGTGGTTTGTTTGTTCATCTGAATAGACACTCAGTCACAAAGCAAAATAAAGGTACACAGAGTCCCGGCTGGACACACACACACACACACACACACACACACACACACACACACACACACACACACACACACACACACACACGCTGTTCTACTCCGATCTCGCTTCGCCGTAATGTCAGAGGAAATCGTGTCAAACAAATATTTTTTTCGCGTCTCCACCTCGTTCAGTAGCGTCTCTATTTCACATTCAGTGAAATTTCGCTTCTTTCCGCGTTTAACCATATTTCAAGTTCGATCCGAGAGGAAACTGCGCAGCCGCAAAGCATATTTAAATGAATTTGCATATTTATAAGGGGGCGTGTCACAGGAGGAGTCAGCCACGCTCTCATGTGCGCTCAGTTTGACGCTGATTGGATTTACTAAAGAAATATGCGTGGATTCCGCCGTACGCACGGTTTGATACATCCGGATTTTTTTGTGCGTACGCCATTTTCTGGATTTGTCCGTACGCCAGGTTTTAGTAAGAAATCCACGCAAGTC
>JAOTRQ010094300.1:0-10592 GCA_028565875.1 Hoplisoma paleatum
TGTGTGTGTGTGTGTGTGTGTGTGTGTGTGTGTGTGTGTGTGTGTGTGTGTGTGTGTGTGTGTTTGTGTGTGTGTGAGTCCATGTTCGTATGTTTACAGTGTGTGTGTAGGTATGTATGTATAAATGTACAGTATGTATGTAGGTAAGCATGTATGTATGTAGGTAGGTTGGAAGATCGGTGTGCATGTGTGTGTTTGTGTGTGTGTGTGTGTGTGTGTGTGTGTGTGTGTGTAGGTATGTATGTATACATGTACAGTATGTATGTAAAGTAGGTGTGTATGTACAGTATGTATAAATTTATGCATGCATGTATGTAGGTAGGTTGGAAAATCGGTGTGTGTGTGTGTGTGTGTGTGTGTGTGTATAAATTTACAGTATGTATGTACAGTATGTATGAAGGTATGCATGCATGTATGTTGGCACGTCGGAAGATATGTGTGCGTGTGTGTGCGTCTGTTCATGTACGTATGTTTACGGTATGTGTGTAGGTATGTAGGTATACATGTTCAGTATGTATGTACAATATGTATGTAAAGTAGATGTGTATGTACAGTATGTACGAAGCTATCAATGTATGTTTGTAGGTAAGTGAGAAGGTAGTTGTTGGGGTGTGTGTGTGTGTGTGTGTATGTATGTATGTATGTATGTATGTTTAGCTACAAGACTACAATGAGAGTTGTTTTTACATGCATAACAACAACATTTCTATTTTGGTCAGTGGACCCATTAGTCTAGATGATGGTCCATTATGGATTAATGTTTGCCTCGATGTATATGCACCGTTATAAATGCTCCGGCTTGAGAAGAATTGCTTCCCCCGTCACATTTGGAATATTTATTGCAGAGCTTGGCTGCTTTAATTTGACTCATCCGATGTGTGCTATATACGATCCGTGTGCACCGAAATCTATCCTCCGCACAGAGGTGACAGGAAGCATCGGGCCTTTGTTAGGGAATGAGTTTTCAATTAACAGGGAGTTCTTCTTACATTCGATCCATTACTGTCCTCCCCTCGGAGAAGAGCCGGGCACTGCTAATGCCCCCCTCCCGATGTTTGGCAGAAATCGAATCAAGGAGTCGCTGCCTTGAACGGCTGCCGCTTGTCTTACAATTTGTTTGATAAGTAAGAAATGTTCGCTCTGCATCATGGGGCCCCTTACTTTGCTCGGCTGAAGTAATAAAATGGTGCCAATTTCAATATTTCTGCTCCATTAAAATGTGATAGAAAAACCCAGTGAGCCTCTACATTTTTTTATTTGAAGTACGGTGATATTGTAAAACGTACTTTATCAATTTTGGAATTTCTTGTCCACGGAAACTCACATCTGAAGGAAACGGGAGGAATGTTTCTACATCACAAGTACTAGATCATATCAGACAAGATCCAAACCGTTAAACATATTACGATAGTCCGGCGTCGCTACGTTTGGGAACTTGGCCTTTTACTCACAAGAGTCATAATGAGTTCATTTCCATAGACGAAATGACCCGAAGATGTAAGACCGGCTTAAAATCAGACTTTATAGACCGTCTTGTACAGCTAAGTGAGCAAGTCGAGTTCCTATAGACATAAAAATAGTCCGATACTAATAATCGTCATGCATGTGAATGCACACGATTATCACAGTAGGGGAGAGAGCACTGTCGCACATCTGGTCGCTAGGGTACTACATAGCAACACATCTTAAATGGATCCTTTGACTGTTTGTTTGGATGCTCTTGATATTAATTTCTTATGAACACTTCTATTTATCTAGAAGTGATGATCCATCCCGGATAAAACGTCATTTATTTATTTATTGTCATCTCACAGTCCGATGAGTGTGCGACTCTTTTCTGGCATTGGTTCTCTCGTCCCTTGTGCATCCACAGATGCTGGCATACAAAGCCAACAATGGAACCAAAAAAGCCAACCAAAGTACCTTCGGGGTTTTAATCAAACCTACTCAGTATCACGCAACCTCAGGGCCTCTGACCTCGCTCGACTTGATCGTCCAGTCAGAACTCGAGGAAGATTTGAACCCCCAACCTTTGGGTTCCCAGCCCAACGCTCTACCCACTAGGCTACACTGTCCCTGTACCATAAGTCGTGGAAGGAACGTGACAATCTAAGAATGCGTCATTTGATTTAAAAATTGGAAAAAAAATTGTGGTAAAGAGGTATTTCACAAACAAAAAAGATTTAATTTTCTTCTTTCTTTTCTTCCTTTTTTGTTTTTTTGTGTGTCTGTAAATATGTACGCGTGTGCGTGTGCGTGTGTGTGTGTGTGCGTGTGTGTGTGTGACAGGTAACAAGGTTAAGCCAAACAAGCATAAACTTCATCCTGTACCTTTTTGGGACTAATGGATGATCTTTGCACGTCTTGACGAGGATATTTTATTCGATACAAATTCGATTTGATGTAGTTTGTATGTATATTGTGATGTTTGCGTGCAAAGAAATCCGAAATAAAGATTATTTAATCTAGAACCCATTCGGTGGAACGAGCTTCCATCGTCTAGGAGAACTTGTGAGTCTCTTTCTGTCCTCATAAAGAGATTGAAAAAAAGTAATTTCATTACTGAGCACTCAAGCTAACTCACTAACTAAAAACAATTACACACAGAGTGTGTCTTTCAGAGTTTGTATTTAAACTGTTCTCTACGTCTTATAGTACAGTTATGTTTATTCGTCTAGAAGTTACAATTCCATCATCACTATAATTGGGAAGTAAAATTTGCTAAGCAATAGTCTGGGTTCACACACATTATTAATAATTTGTTGTGTTTCGGTCATTTGTTATGTTAATTTCTTTGTTCTAAATACAATCGTGATATGACGATAATGATTAAGAACTGCTTATAGATATTTAAGCAGCTACAGAAGATATTTTTTATAGACGCAGCCACTATTAGAGCAGATTTATTAATGTTTGTACTCTCGTGCAAAGTATTTACAACGACTAAATGAGTTTGGTCTCATGTGAATTATAGACTAAGACATTCAGGTCGTGTCGGTCACCTTCTAATCATGATAATCAAGCGGCAAGTTAACCTGAAGTTATTTTATTGTCATGCTACCGCCAGTTATTATAGTTGAGCCGTTTTAGGCCAGGAACAGACATGACTACCTTAATCAAACTGAATCAAGCACAGAGAGAGAGAATGAAAGAGAGATAGACAGAGAGACACACACACACAGAGAGAGATAAGATGCATACAAATCTCTTAACAAGTGTGAAAAGGACTTTGTCAATGAACAGGCCTTTTAAAAAGCGTAAATGAGGGTGTCACTATGTTTGACCCTATTAAATGGCAGGGTAATGCTGCTGGGAGTTCGTTTAAATAATGTACTTTCATTACAAGAAGAAACTGGGCCCGTCTAATACAATTTGAAAAGTGATCCGTGCACCATTTAATTAATCATTAGCGTTTATTTATTTATTTATTTATTTTTAACCTCGAGCATTTTAAAGCAGCGACATGAAAAAATATATATATATACACACACGAACAGTATGGAAGGACTCACAGTGGGACTGAGGAGCTGCACAATTCCGATTTAACCGGTTAAACGTTGAAACATCAGACAGCACAAGACCAGCCAGTCACAACGTGTCTAAGAAAACCTATTAATTTGACTGACAGATTCACCTGCAGAATATTATTTTCTATTTCTTTATTTTTTTAAATATAAATGTATCTTTTCAGTCCGAATAGTCATATCTATAATGGATGAACACAAATCTTGAGGTGTGTCCCAAACCGCACACTTAGGTGAGTGCACAGTCATTTAGTGTGTAGTGCACACATAATATTAGTAGAGACTAATATTAGATCGTGGTTCACTATCTTGCCAATTGATATATTGATTTTCTTAGCTTTTATTTGCCTTTGTTTACCCGTAACTAATAAAAAATGTATTTCACGCTTCCCATATTTATACAAAGCAGTCGCTTCCGCTTTCTGATTCGGCGATGCCCGTTATTAACCGATGAAAAATCCCGCCCCTTTTTTAAATATCAAGTCAAGTCAAGTCAGCATTATTTATTTAGCACTTTTTATAATAGACATTGTCTTAAAGCAACTTTACAAAATACCGGACCAACAGATACAGAGACGTGTGTTGAGCGAGCCGAGGGCGACCGTGGCAAGGAAAAACTCCCTGAAAATGACAGGAAGAAACCATGAGAGGAACCAAACTCAACAGGACCCCATCGTTCTTGGGTTGTCCTCGTTTGCAGCAGTTTCGAGTGTGTATCGTTTCTCACTATATGCTTTGGCTATTTAAAGGTACTTTCAGTGCACTTAGTTTTGTCGTGTTTCTCGGACACACTGAAGCTAAAGCGCTCGATGTGTGGAAGTGGACGGTTTGGATTTGGGATGAACCTCGGGTCCGAACGTTTCTATAGTCCGAGCTTTTTATAATGGAAGCGATAAACAAGCTCGTTCGATTTGTGTATTCTAATCATTCAGGTTTCGTTCACGATCGTCATAAAACAAGTACCTACGATTAAAGACCTTATCTGATTTTCAATTAAGTAATTATGATGTCATAACACTGTTTAAATAACTGCCTTTCAGTTTGTGTTAATCCAGAAAAGAATATTATCTTCTTTTTTGTTGTTGTTGTTGCTTCATCTGACTTCAGGGGATTGAAGGATTGAGTAGCTCAGCTGGACTCAAATTCAAATTCAAATGTTATTTGTCATTACACATATACAGATGTACAATACAATGAAATGTTTCTCTTCTCATCCCAACTAGTCTGGAGTTGGGGTCAGAGCGCAGGGTCAGCCAATGTACGGCACCCCTGGAGCAGACAGGGTTAAGGGTCTTAGATAGTAGAGTAAAGATGAAAGGAACCGTTCAGGTACCAAGAACTAAAGCTTGATTTATATTTCTGCATCAAATCAGCGTCGTCGTGATGATGCAGAACATGTGTCGAACCTTTTGCACCTCCAAAATGAAACGATGCAGGCCAAGAGCACGCTAGCCATCAAAACGATGCAATGTGCACGCTTGTAGTTAAAGTATTCACTCCCTGCATATAGTAGTGCCTTGTTGTTTACGAAGTTTTGTTTACGGCTAACATTTAAATGCATTTGTCGCTTATTATCCATCAGTTAAAACTTACGACGACCTGTCCCTGAAACTTGAGGGTAAACACATATGCGACAGAACCCTCAGAAACTCGACGCCCTCTAGTGCTGTGGCAGTGAATTACTTTGCCTTTTACATATGATCTCGATGCAGAAGTAGTAGATGAAGCCTAGTGGTCAGGGTTCTGGACTAGTAATACAAAAGGATGTCGGTTTAAGACCCATCATGGCTCGGTTGTCACCGTTGGGCCCTTGGACACTCACTTGCTCAGACTTTATTGAATGAGAATGTTTGCTTAATGGAGAAAAAATAAATGCAGAAGAAGAAGTGAATGTTCTTAGTCGTGTGCTTATCACAAAAAGAAACACATGTGTTTATACAGCATGCAATTATTCCTACTTTCACTTTGTTGTTTAAATAAGGCGAACAGGTAAACACAACATGGTTAATTGTTTGAGCTCTAACATCGTCCACATATTGAACAGGTTTGCTATAATATTTGAAGTATTTCTGAAGGATTAAAATATCATTTACATAGAAGTGCATTTATCTAGGCAGGTGCAGGTTTTGGGTACAGACGCCTGACTTACTGTTGGTGTAGACATGATTTATTTCTATAGTTCATTTACTGGTATTGTGCGTCTGTAAATCCATCCATCTATCCACCCACTCACAGATTCATCCATCCCTCCATCCACCTACCAATCCACCCACTCACACATTCATCCATCCCTCCATCCACCTATCAATATACATCCACCCACCCATCCATCCCTCCATCCACCTACCAATACATCCACTCACCCATCTATCCATCTATTCATCTACCCACCCACCCATCCATTCATCCATCTATCCACCCACCCACCCATCCATTCAACCATCTAGCTATCTATCCATCCATCCACCCACTCACACATGCATCCATCCCTCCATCCACCTACCAATACATCCACCCACCCATATATCCCTCCATCCACCTACCAATACATCCACCCACCCATCTATCCATCCACCCACCCATCCATTCAACCATCTATCTATCTATCTATCTATCTATCCATATTTCCATCCATCCACCCACCCACCCATCCATTCATCCATCTATCCATCCATCCATCCATCCATCAATCTATGTGTGTATCTATGGGTGTATCTATTAGTGTGTGTGTATGTGTGTGATTGGTTGGCAAGATTTTGTTATTGACCTTGAATAACTGATATGACGCTGACATCCTGTCTAACACGGTAACATAATTCGGAGCACAAACCCGATGCACCCACAAGTTTACGCTGAGCACTTTTTAAAAGGAAACAGAACAAGTGTCGGCTGATTCAGAAGAAAATCAATCTCTCGAGAAAAAATAGATCTCTCAAACACAGTAAGCGTCAGTGAGTTTTAAATGCTTGTCTAATATAATAAACACGAAAAGTAATTACAGTTTGATTACGTTTCAGGAACATTTCTGATGTGATATGACATCGGCAGGCTTCCTCTGCCTTGCCGTGAATAGCCAGATTTTGACTTGCGGACTAATGTGACGGTTATTGGATTCCACTGGGAGATTAACGGCTCGTGTACAATTTTGCTCTCGTCTAAAATAAAAATAAGGCTGCAATACCATTTTAACAACAAACCGAAATCAAAACCACTCTAGCTTTAGCTATATTAAATAAGACGTTTTGTGTGTACTCATTATTTTAAATCAAATAGTTGTGTGTTTGGGGTATAACGTGCAATGCACCAAGCACCAATCAGCGTGTTACTTGCCGTTCGTTTTAAGAGCCAGGTACGGTCTGGCTTTGGTGGATCGCCATTTCTATGAAGCGGCTACAGCTACATAACGAAGGTTCGTGTATTGGGAACACGTCTGTTTTGAGGCCAAGACAGCAATGAATGTCTGACTGATGACGCCTAGTTCGGTTTTGTTTTCAGTCGGTAGTGCACCTGAGTGTTTTGTTGCCAAGATCGCGATAGGGCAGAAATGTAGCTGAACACACCGGAGAGCATCGTGCCAACATCGGCGTTGATGTATTCGCTAGCACCGTTGCTATTTATGGTTCTGGGGTTAAATGTGGAGGAATAAATAAAAGTGTATAAATAAAATATCGGTGAAAAAAGTCTTTTTTTTGGCCTGTTGTTGTTTAATGCAAAACATCAGCTAATGATAATTGAGTAAGGTCCAGACGTGGCCTGCAGGCTGGTGTTTATTAACACATACAAAGTATGGGCACAGCTTGGAAAGCCAACACAAATCTAACAAGACATACAAAATGAAATGCCTTTTAACTATTCTGAAGGAATTTTGAAGAAAAGGAGGTGGTGGTTTAGGGGAGTTATGGTCAAAAGATATGCAAATAGAGTATACAGGTCAGGGTTCAGGATACGGGATGTTGGCATGTAGGTAAGGGAGAGTTTAAGATTAGATGGGACATTGAAATAGGTGTTAGGGCTATAAAGAAGGGGGGTCAGGATGTAGATGTCGTGAAGGGGTTTACGGTACAATGGTTATATGTGGGGGAAATTAGAGGCAATACAGGAATTGGGGAAATGTGTGTGTGTTTATTTTTAAATATCTTTCACTGGTCACTCGATCGTGGTTGCCAGTGCAAAGTGAGTCCTGGAATTGTTTTGATACAATAACACCAGAGTTCTCCGGTAAAAGATGTTACCTTATCTCTTTGTTAAGTGTTAAGGTGACTTTCACACCGCAACGCATCTCGAGATTGTATGGAACCCATGCTGTAGGCATGTCATTGTTTTTTTTCACTTTTAATAAAAAGCTTAAAAACAAAGTCACCTTACCATATCACACTTACTCTTGTTACCTGTCAGAGATTAAAAAAATAAATAAATAAAACATCCAGTCCTGGTTGCACGATACTGTTCAGGGTTAGAACCCATGTATGGCTCTCGTTTTTGTTTTTCATAATAGTGTTATTTATTTGCTTTCTTAACATTCGTTTCCCATTCCAGCCACACGCGACTCTTAGGCGCTCTTTAAATCAGTACTTTTATTTTTAACAGAGTAGGTCGGCAGGTATTTCTCCAACACGTAGTGCTATAGAAAGCTGTGCATCTACAGCATAGTCCAGTTGACCCAGTGGCATATTTTTTGGACTGTTAGAAGAAACTGGTGCAGCCCCCATACAGGCAGAGGAAGAACAAGAGACAGGACTAATAATAATGAAACGGTGTCTGGTATAAGCCCCGCCACTGTCACATCATCGCTGTTGGGATCTTAAACCGTAAATCTATTTAAGATTCGAAGATTTATTGTCATGTGCACAATGAGAAAGCTAGAAAGCTACTCGCCAAGAATGCCTGATAGAAGATAAAGATAAATATCATAACGATAATAAACATGAAGCGTGTTTCTACTTTCTGCTTCCGAATCGTGTTTACAGTGCCGGATTATTTCTGAGCTAGATTTAAAGGAAAGTTAGAAGTTTTTATAACCTGGTGATCTGCTAAATGGTGTTTTAAACATTTATGTTTAGGTTATACATTAAAATAAAGGTCCGAGACAGGGACGGATCTGAGACCGGATCGTGCAGAATGTCACCTGAAGACTTGACATGACTTCATTACTCCATTAACAGACATCAAGGACGTCATTAAGATGTGATCGCAAATAGAGAGGCATTCAATCGGTCAGCATAAGCGCATTAAAGACATAAAGAATTATGATTATTATATATATATATAAGATTTATAAGAATTGTCACCATTCTTGCTGTGTTTTTACATTGCTATCTCATTCGTTACTATTGCAACTGAGGATCTGTAGTAGTGCAGCAGTGTGTGGACTAATTAATTCTAGATTAATAGATTAGCCAGGTTCATCGATCTTTGGTATTGATTTCCTCCACGACCACCAGCCACACAAGCCACGGACTGAATGTGCAAAGCTTCTGTTATATTGTACGTCTGCGATTTTGACGACTTTATACAGTAGATTGTAAAAATAAATAAAGAAAAGAAAAACGTTCTGCTTGATTGTCTGGCTGTTATGATGCGGACGTTTGACATTTTAGTATTTGTTTAAACTAATTTTTTTTCCTGCCATATTCGTTATCATTACTGTCGGTGGATTGTCATCATGATTGTCAGTTGTTGAGGTCTAAGGGCCTAATCTGAAGACTAATGACCTGTTAAAATATCCCCACCGTGACCCTACATAGGATTAAGCGGTGGTAATAAAAGAAAACTACATAATGGATGATTGGATATTAATATTATTATTATTTATTATTATTTGCTATTATTATCCTGCAGTAAAGCTGTAAGCTAAGCTTTTGTTTATTGATGATGCTTGCTTATTTAATTTATGCTTTAATCGTGCCAGGTTGCAATTAATTGACTGCATACATTTAATTAAATCTGAGTGCGCGGTCCATACGGACTCATCCTTGCAGACTTTGAGTCAGTTGTTCGGTCAGTGCAGTTAAGTGTAAGCGACCGGCTAAGATGAGCAGTCCACGGTAGCTTGCCTGAGGGGAATTTTTCAATATTGTTTTGTGCATTGAGGCCTAAGAGTACCCCTACCTGGCCTACCTGGCATGCTCACTATTTGGCACCATGAAAGAAATTTAGTCTGTTTTTCCCCCCCCCCCAATTTCTTATTTACTTGAGCTTATTTTGTTTTGTTGCTTCTTGCTTTCTTCTCCCTGTGACTGGAGGACACAGATTGTATATGTGAATGTTAAAGCTAATGACTTTTTTTTGCTTTGCATTTGCCTGCAGTGTAGCAGCTTCACAGAAGCCGTTGGGCACATTAAACACCAGTGAGAAAGAGAGAGAGAGACAGAGAAAAAAAACAAAGACAAAAGTATATATTAAGATTGTTTGTCGTGGGGTAAATGAGCATAAAACTAGGACTAGTTGATTACTAGTTGCACACACTTAGTTGGCTTTAGTTACTGTAGTTACCACCAGTCCTGTTGCTTACATGATCCAACGGCATTCAGACGACAAACCGACACGGACAAACAATTTAGGTGCATCCCAAATAATTAATAAAAATAATATAATTTAGTCCATGGTGCACAGTGAGCATAACGTCTTGATGCACAACGTCTTGGTGCCCACTTATAAGGGAAAGTGTCATCTCAAACGTTAGGTATGAAAACTTGATCACGGTTCTCTAGCCCACCAAAATATCCACCAGTTTTGTATGTACGTAACATTTTTTATTGCTTTTATTTGCCTTTGTTACCGCAGACTAATGAATAATTTCATTAACATAATAAACTAGATTTTATCCAAAGCATTTGCTTCCGCTTCCTGATTCGTTGACACTGCTGTCATTATTAATTATTTGTTCCACCCTTATATGTTACGTAGGTATAATGCCATCAGTTTAGTATGTGTGTGTGACGTGCGCAGTTTTACACATGTGTACATGTGTACAGATGTGTACAGTTTTACACATATTTGATCGTTTACATGGTGTTTCTCTGACGTACTTGAACGTGCTCGACATGAGCATTTCAACCCCCCTCCCGC
>JAOTRQ010094320.1:0-10590 GCA_028565875.1 Hoplisoma paleatum
TAGGGAAAGACCTGGCAACCTACCCTGTAAAATGAACTTGCCGAAATACTCTGGGATCGGTAACGATCCACAGAGTGGCCCAGGGTCGATTTCGACTAAAGGGTAAAAATCATCATATTAAATATATACTAAATATATAACATTGCTCATTTTGGTCTAACATCTAGACTTCAATTTAAACTTATGATAAGAGAAACTGATCATCAGTCTGTTTTTTTTTTCTTCAAGACTGACCATCCATCCATTATCTTGTTTTTCTGAGCGTTTAATCCTATTTAAGTTCAGATTGGGACACACAATAGACGAATACACTATACACCGGAACGGGTTGCTCATATTCCAAGGCTATATAAACATACGTCTAATAAAGAAATTATTCTTTGAAAACCGTATACAAAAGTACAAAGCCGATGGACATGTCTTGTGTTAATTTGAAGTTGATATTAATCGTGGAAGTAGATTCAGTAACAGAACATGGGTGTATGAATACTTGTTTTGGTCCTTTTTACTGTCTATGTGTATGGAAGGTGGCTGCCGCATGTCTGAGCTGGCTGTCTGTACCTGCTCTTTTCTATGGCTGGTTGTTTTAGAAACTGCTCTGGCTGTTCTTTACTGAGACCCAATCCCAGCATTCTTTTCTGCTTGATTCCATTATCACATAGCTAAAGAATAAGAATCACAGCAGAAAGGCAGGAATGTACCCTGAACAAACTCCATCTTTTATTGTTACTCTTCTTTTATGTGTGCACATTGTTATCATGGGGAGAATTTATACGTGTTGGATCTGTGCTTCTCAAAATACTTACTTTCCAGATTGTGTTTAATTAAGCTGCACATATAGTGAAATTATAACTGAAATCTTTCATGACAAACATAACAGTAAGCTTCTCTTCATGTTTGATGTGGTGATTTATTGTTCTATTTCTATTTGCAACACACTCTTTATTATTGTCCATATTATGGGCACATTTACTTGCTCTTGATGGGTATTACTATCACATCATATTCAACAATGATCTCGTTTCGATTCCTTGGTGAAGCTTTCTAGTCGATTTTGACGAGTTTCTATTTCAGCTGTTTTTTTAAATATGGTTTAGTCCTTAAGTTTAATATTTCGCATTAACTGATATTATTCTGAGGATTGGCTCTGAACGGAACTAACCTAAAATCTACTCAAGAACAGTCTATCTCTATCTATTCGTTTATCGTCCGTTTTCCCAGTACCTGGGGTAGGACGTTAATGTGTGGAGCAGAGTTTTCCGGATGCCCTTCCTGACGACAACCACCAGTAAGTGGTGGAATCTTTGTGAAACTACAGGACAATTATACACCTCCAATCAACCTAGTGTGTGTTTTTGGACTGTGGGAGGAAACCGGAGTACCCGGAGGAAACCCACGCTGACACGGGGAGAACATGCAAACTCAGCACAGAAAGTCCCCAGCCCGACCCGGGGATCGAACCCGGGCTAACCACTCAGCCACCATGCCGCCTACTCAAGAACAGTGGATACATATAAAATGTCATCATTTGCCTTTTTAAATAAATAGTTTCTTGTTTTTTTTTCATTTAAATACTTTTAAATATGTGGTGCATTTGTTTTGTTTTTTCTCTGTTAGCAAGTTCCAAAATCATCTAGCAGAAGCCCCTGACCTCATGTAAATGTCATGTCAAAGTTTTGGAGTTGAAAAAGGATCTGAAAACGCTTTGTCAGCTTCTTCCAGATATGAACAAAGCGGGTGTTTTGTCTCATTTCTTTGGTTTCTTTGTATTAACAAATGTAGCTTATGAAAGGAAATAAAATGCACGAACTGACTATTGATAAAGGAAAAGATTCAAAGGTTTAGTATTTAATGTGTAACTAGATATGGTAAGAAACGTGACATTGATATATTCGTTTGAATGAAGTTCAGTCTATTGGTTGATCTCTAGCCACATTTTGGGCAATGCTGATCTACAACTTTATCAAACTTCAGCTTCAAATGATCAAGACGATGAATTTAGATCGGATCTTGGTGATCCAGAACAGTGATTAGTTTTTTGGTTAATATACTGGTCTAATTATTAGGGGGTTGTCAGTTCTGGCCACACCATCTACTCAGTGTCAGTATTGGTCTTGTGAGCGGATGCTTTACTCTCAGTTATTTGTGTGTATTATCAAGTCAACTTTCTCAGTGTCTCCTCAATGTTTATAAATGTAAATGGCAACTTAAGCAACTTGGAAAACCTTAAAATTATTATTATTAATAGTAAAATGTATCAGTCTTTTAAATGTGAACAGAAGCTTATTGTTGGCACATTGGGTTTTAGTTCTTGAATAAAAGTCTTTTTTAGAAACAAGTCTGTGATGTAATTTTTTTTATTGAGTCGTATCAGAACAATGACTACAAGCTCTCGAAGAAGCAGTAATAAAACAAATTCTTTTTATTCTGTAAGCAAGTCATGCATGTCTGTTTGAAGCAGTTCTACAGATGACTGCTCTGAGAGAATAGATTTTCTGGAAATATGTAAAGTTAGAATACATGTTACTTTAAATTTTGCAAATATGTTCATGTTTTTAGTAAATTAACAATCTCAACTGCTTTCAATTTCTTTTTTGAAACTGTGTTCCTAATTTGCTCCCCTGCTACTGCCAACAGAAAACATGAGGTTAAGTTTTTGCATATGCATGACCGATAAGCCGGATGAATGCTCCTACCGGATTGGAATTTGTGTTGTTTCATGTGGTTCAGCCCATCCCTTGGTATCAAGAGGATGAGCTACCAGGTGCATAGCAAACTAGTATTTACAACTGCATTATCATCATTAGCTACATTAGTTCTTCGCTACTGTTCAGAACTACATGATTAGTCGATAATCTTGTAAAGTACAAGCATGTAATGTTATGCCTTTTTTGTGTTCCAGATGAGCCGGAGACGCGAGATGCATGGTGGGAGGAGATCCGTCAAGAGATCAAATCTCATGCTAAAGCTCTGGGTTGCCATGCTGTTGTGGGCTACAGCGAATCTACTAGCATCTGGTACTGCACATCTTTTAACCTTCTCTACACTGTTTAGTTACTTTGTCTCGAAGCTTTCTTATCATATATCTAGCCCTAAATCACCCCCATTCTAACAATGTTTACAAAAATTTGAATGCACATGGCTGTGTGTATGTGTATTTGCAGTGAGGAAGTGTGTATTCTGTCAGCATCAGGCACTGCAGCAATCCTCAGCTCTCGCTTCATGCAGGATGGCACACTGGATACAGATCACAGGTTGTCACAGCATCACGCTCCTGTCTTTACAACAGGGCCAGAGAAGGGCGAGGGTGAGATGGGTAGTTCAGCATCTTTAGGGTAGGTTAATTACATTCCCCAATGCCTATGGATCCCTAACCTCACTAAAACAATACTAATCAGACTCAGACCGTGTGTGTGATTGGGTGGGGGGTGGTTGTAGGTGATGGGATTTATACTAACTAACATGTTTAAAAGGATAAAGATCGAGGTTGTGTGTGTGTGTATATGCGCTTGTGTGTATGCGTTTGTGTGTGTTTGTTTGTATGTTGATAGGGACCAACGTGAATATGATTTCAGTTTCAGTATAGCTCTGTAGCTACTAAGATACTTTGCACGTCATGTGTGTTGACCGTTCATGTCTTTGTGTGTTTTTAGATTTGAAGACCTGGTTCCTCCTGCATGTGGGTTTTGTCACATCCCATACGATGAGTTAAACATGCCGTTCCCCGCTCAGCTCACTTACTGTCACTGCTGTCGCCGTTATAAAGTCCCAGATGTGCTCTTCACCACTATAGACGTGCCAGCTGAAGCTCACGTCTCAGGAAAAGGTTGCCTCATACAGGCAAGGTACAACAAGCGCACTGTTTTTATTAAAACAATGTTTCGAATGCATATTACTTTTTTTATTTACTGTTTTACATGTGAATGTAGCTACGTTTTTCTTGTCCTATAAACTTCATATACATTTTTCTTTCACCTGACTTCTCCGGGTTAGTTTGGTTTGATTTGTTGTTGTAATGTGTTTTTTATTCTTATGTACAGTGTCCATGGGTTCAAGCCATTATATAAGTAGAACTTATTATCATCATTATGATTTATCCAACGTTTGAAGTTGATATTTGCTATAGAGGCTTTATTACATAGAAATAATATGAGAAATAGTTATTGTTTAGATGAATAAAAGGTGACCACAAACTTTTTTCCCCTAATTTTTAAACCAGAAATGGCAAACAACAAAAACTTGTCTTAATTTTCATGTTGTTTAAAAATTATTGGAAAAATATTTAATAGCAAATTGTTCCACCCCCAGACGCATGATTGAGTATGTTTGAGTTTGTGTTCACACTTGTGTACTGAGTCTAATGTTTTCGCTTATCGATGTACATATACTTCTATGATCCTGTTTGTTGTGTTTTTTAAGACTGTGTCGGACAAAAAAGAAGGCTCAGGGGGAAGGTAACGCTACAGCCATCAGTAACCTGCTGCCCTTTCTAGAGTACGAGCTGCACACCCAGCTGATGAACAAACTCAAGCTGCGCAGCATGAACGCTCTGTTTGGTCTGAACATTCAGATCAGTGTGGGGGAGAACATGCTGCTGGGTCTGGCTGTAAGTATCAAAACGTTCACTGACCAAAGTTTTAAATAACTCCTTTGTAACAAATATTCTGACTTATTTAGACCGATTTGATGTTTACTGTTGTTTCCAGTGTTGGGATTGTGAAGTGGTGAATTTCACTGGGTGCGATCCGACTTTCAGAAAGAATAGAATCAGTACCTTATTTGGTTTTGTGTGTTTCTAGTCAGCCACATGTGTGTATTTGACGGCTTTACCGAGTCCTGGAGGGATCCAGATTGCAGGAAAGACCCCCAGCGACATCTCATATGAACAACACATTCTAAACATGCAGAAGAAAATCAATGACACCATTGCCAAAAACAAAGAACTTTACGAGATAAACCCACCTGTAAGTACACACACTCTGTGAAACACTGTTTTACATAAAACGTGATAATAATTTGTTTAAAAGATGATGTGGTGTTTAGCCCATTTTATACTTCTGTACCAAATCAATGTGTATCCCCTCTGCGTCAGCTCATGTGCATTCCCAAAATTCTGTACATAAAAAAACACAGACTTTAGGGTGTAGAGAGGCAGGCAGACCACAAGGGGAGCACAATAACCATCAAAACAATTGAGCGTGAGTATTCACGCTTGGCTTATGCCGATGGTGCATAAAATACTTTTTAACTACTTTGTCACAACATGCAAAATTACAGTTTAAAGTTTAACAGATCAATAGAGAATAGATCCAAAAATTCAAACAATAAAGTAAAAAAGGAGTAAATAAAGTTATAAAAGGAGGATAAAAATGTATATATTACTTATTAAAGTAAAAAACAGTGTTTATCTTAGTGTTGTCTTGCGTTTAGCTGACGTAAAGTAGTATGTGTCTAAACATAAATCGTCTTTCAGGTTGTCTTGCGTCAGTCAGATGTGAAACAAGCTGTTCGTTTTTGTTCTAGACTGTTAAGCATAGTCAGGGCATTGCCACAATTTCAAAACTGTCAAACCATGTTGGGAGTGGTGCCATTTAGAATTTCAGATTCATTTGTTTACTCAGATTGTACTAGAGAGGAACCATCAGCTGAAACCAAATTCCTTGTATGTACTCACATACTTGGCCAATAAACCCGATTCTGATTCCTGTGAGCATCCGTTTATTTTCGCATCACAGGTTTTCTTTTAGATACTTTCCACTTTCCAAGTGTGGTTTAAGAGAAAAGCACTGACAGTACATACTGACCATGCCCAGCTCACCATTATAGTGTTGGGTTGCCTTGGTGTTGGGCACAAAATGCCTGCAGCGGGCCGTGATGTAAATTAAGATGTGTTTATAGAGATGTAAATTAGATCGATTCAACTTTATTAGCCTCGTCGAAAGTAGTTTTGTATGATGTCATTTAACCTCACCATTTCTTCAAACATTTATATAGGAAGTGGTTGAGGAGGTGATCGGCTCGCCCGTCCCAGAGCCTCGGCAGCGGTCTCGCCTCTTCCGCTCACACTCGGAGAGCTCAGATGAAGTGTCAGAGTTGGATCTATCTCATGGGAAAAAGGATGCATTTGTTCTAGAGGTAAGATCCGATCGAATTTATTTCTAGGTAGAAAAGAAAACTCAGTCGGGTGTGTGGAGTAATTTCTTGCTTTTTAAGATTGATGACACTGATACTTTTGAAGACATTCATTCCCTTCTTACCGATGCACCAACACCTTCAGGTATCTATCTATTCTTTAGATTTCTATTTTCTGTATTTTATAATTGAATGGATGTTGACATTTGTTTGACATTCCTTCAGGCTTTTACAGCTGCAATACTGAAATCATGCCAGGCATTCATAACTGGACAGCAGCTCTACAGGTACTGTTGGACTTCAGTACACATTTGATCTGAACACATACATTTTACATGTTGTGTATTGTGTTTCTCAAACTCAAACATAGTGCTCAAAGTTTGCGATTTGGAATGCACCTACACTCATTTCTGATTTATTGTTTTGACTCATCAGTACCTCTAGCACCAACCTCTCTCAACTTTTTACAATTTGTTCTAGGTATTCTAGGAACATATCCAGCACTATTGGTTTTACACTTAAAGTTCTGCTGTAGGACTGTATGATATTGCCTGAAAAAAACGATTTTGCGGTCTGCGATATTTATGCAGACATTTTCTCTAAATGTAACCAGAAATTTATTATCCAACATGCCAAGATCATAATAGTACATGTTTCTTTACCCTAGATAAGGGTTGTATACCTGTCAATTAATAAGGGTGAATTTACATGTCGCACAACGGATCATTTATCATTTTATTTCACTCTCAAAACCTCTTTAAGTAGTAAAACATCATAAATAAATCAAACACCAGTTCTCCGAGTGGTTTACATGAACACAACTTTAAATGTAATTTGCTATTAAACATTTAGCTATAAACATTTTAAGCTATATTAAGCTTACAGCAAATAACAATGTCAACATGTAAAAAATAAATATTTACTACTGACATCTGGATGACGATGCTCAAACAAGATATCATTGCAGCTCTGATTTATCCTGAAATAAGATACGATTTAGCTTAAACGCTTCAAACATCCTTGTAATAGATTTAAACTTTTTTTTAAACTGTAGATGTTCACCTGTGTGAGGGTCTTCCGCCTCACCAATGTAAATCAGACCAACCAAGGTTTGAATAAGATCTTCAGTGAAGTCTGTGAGAACCTGCTTAAGGTGAGACCATACAGCCACTCAGTTTGGCTCGTACCATGATTACAAAGTGTGGATCACGGCAGCATGTTTTAAAATGCAGATTCATGTTCAAAATGTTCAGATACGTGTTTTGTTCGTCTGTGTTTTGTGTAGAGTCTGTATTTTAAACTCCGCTCCATGGTACCCTGCTGCCTCTGCCATGTGAACTTTACTGTCGCAGTGCCTGAGGATGAACTTATACAGGTACGACTTGCAGTCAGACGACTAATTTTAAATAAGCTAATCCTAATATTTATCTGCTAGCAAACATGAATTGTTTTCTAGAGAAACTTTCTCTCAATGGTACAAAACTGTTGGGATAACATAAATTTTCAAATACCACACACATATTTCTTTGATCGATGCCCGAAACATTATTTGGAAAAGGTTGTGGCCGAGACAGTTTAAATGTTTTTTTTATTTTATTTTATTACTCTTCACCTCTGTGCTTTTTAATCCTTTAGTATTTTTTTCTCCGCATTTAACCAAATCCATTCAGTAAAACACACATTTGCACACAATAGTGAACACACAGACTAGGGGGTAGCAGTGAATACGCATGCCCTGCACGGTGGGCAGCTCTTGCCCTGGCACCCAGGGAGCAGTTAGTTTAATATCCTTATTGTTTTGTTTACACTGTGACTCCAGATTTTTTGTTCTGCATCATAGGTGGCAGTGACGGCAGTGGCCATGACTTTTGATAAAGATCAAGTGCTGGAGAACGGTAAACAAAGTGGGGAGAAAATACTTAGCAAAGGTGTGTATGGATACTTTATGATGCTAGAATCATTAACACAGTTACTTCAACAGTAAGTGGCTGGTGTGGAGATTCTGTGGTTTTGCTTGACTTTCAATTCACACATACAAAGCTACATTTTTTGAATGATGGGAGGGGTATACTTTACTAGGATTCCCAGTCACCGCTGTCAGGGTACAGACACAGATGATGTACAACAGAGGTTTATCAACAAAGGGTAATGGGCAGTAAATGAGAAACAACACAAGAACAGAGTGCAAATAATCAAGAGACTTAAACTGTAAGCAAGATGCAGGTCATACACAGTAGGCAAAACATACTTACTGGTGTAGCGTGTATATGTACACTTACTGGTGTAGCGTATATATACACTTACGAACATGTTAGCGGGTGGCACGTCTTGTGGCAAGTCTTGTAAGGCTTTATCTGTGGAGTTTGCTTGTTTACCTAGTGTCCACGTGGGTTTCCTCTTCGACAACCCTGAGACATGCAGTTTGGTTTGTGTCTTTGTATGTGTTCGTGTTTCTGTACCCTGCAACAGACCTGTTCAGGTTTTTAGTGAACCCCACCATGACCATAAATAGAATTAAGCAGTGGTAAAAGTAGATGATGGCTGACTGGCTGGATTGTCATTATAACGTTAATAATAAGCAGCACTTATTCAGTCTGTGCATTAATGATGAAAGGTAAAATAATTACCGTACGTTTTGGGCAGCATGTTGTATAGTGACCGATATGCCTGATCTTATATCAATCCTTGAACCTGAACGTCTTCCCTAGCAGTTACAGAAAATGATGAGCAGCTTCAGTTCCCTCTAGAGCTTTCCGCTGATTCCTCCTCCAACCCTCTCTTCTTTTCTAAAGGTAAACCTTCACCTGCAATCTTCTCCCTTTAGTCCCTTGTTAAAACTGCCCTGTCCTGTAATATTTGTACTCAACTAATGGTTTTAACCATCACATTCATTGCCGAACATAATGTGTAAATTTTACTGTCTTAGGTCTATCGGACATTTCAGGTCCTCTACCAAGCGCTCGAGGTGAGTCCTTGTTTAAGTAAACAGCTTTTTTTCTGGTCGCAGGGTGGTTTTATTTCTGCTTTTATTGTGTCAGATTTTTTCCAGTTCTGCAACACACACGCAGCATCATCCATTTTACTCTTTTTTTCTTTGTTCTTCTGTTTTTTATTCTCCTCTCTCTGTATCCCTCCATTCTATGTTTTTGTACGTCTGTGTGTTTTTGTGTATTTCCATGCGCTTGTCCGTGGTTGTGTGGTTCTGTCTGTGTATGTGTGTGCGGATTTCTGTGTGTGGCCAGCTCCCTCGGTTGATTACAGTTCTTTCACAGACCGATGCAGCTCCTGGATAGAACAGCTTAGAATGAAAGCTCACACCATTAGACGTGGATCAGTAAAAACAAGTAGGAGCATGCTCAAACACAAATGTACACACACACACAAACAAACACTGGATCGTGCAAACCAATATCAATGACTGAGTGTTAATGCTGGGGCCTGCAACTTAACCAAAAAAAGTGTAATGAGCTTTTGGTGTTGTGTGATGTGTGATATGTGGTATTGGTGGTGGGTTTGTATGACTTCAGCATGATCGTTTTGAGCATGTGCTCTGTTATGAGCCTTGTATCTTATAACCAGTAACTTTAAAGCTGCTGTTAGTCATTTTTAAAAAAGCATTTACAAGACTTGCATTATTGTAGAAATCATTAACTCAATACATTTACTTAATTCTTTTAAAGCGTACACAATACATTCCCATGAGCTAGCATTTATGTTTTAATTTAGAATTCAAACTTTCAAAGCTCAAGATTGTTTTTGACCATTTTATTTTTAATATTCATTTATTTCCACTGTCTGATATAACATCATGCCACCATATATTTCTAGTTATAACAAATGTCATTTATAAAGAGAATAAATCTATGGCACGATCACAGCAGTAATTACTATACAAACCTAATTTACTAAATGCTGCGGAGTGGATTTGGGCACCACAAACATTTCATTAGATAAGAAATGCCATTTTTTAATTGTGTCGTGTAATGGGTCAAAAAGCCCATATTGTTAGCCAGAAAATAAATTTTGAAATCAGTTTTTTCTCTTTATAAAATATCATACACTAGTGTATTGTGATTCTTTTTATATATCCAAATAATGAATAACAATGCTGCACATTTTCTTTTTGTGTGTGTTAAAAAATAACATTTTGAAACACAATTCACACTATACAATGTGAATACTACAAAATTCATAACCTGTCAGTGTGTGGCATCAACCAGGCTTGGTGTACAGCACTAGTACCCTCTTCTGTTTAAAGCAGGAGTCACCAACCTTTTTGAAACTGAGAGCTACTTTTGGGGTACCAACTAATGCGAAGGGCTACCAGTTTGATGTACACTTGTGACGTCACAAATTTATAACCTTGAATTACATGTTACTATTAATAATTATATATTGTAACGTCCGTGGGTCGCGCAGAAAGGACGAGACGGATGTAAACAAAAGTCCTGTTTTATT
>JAOTRQ010094331.1:0-10590 GCA_028565875.1 Hoplisoma paleatum
TGGGGCTGAATAAGGGCAGAGTAAATCGTTTATGTAAGATGGTGCTTGCCCATGTAAAGCTTTAAAAACAAATAATACAATTTTAAAATGTATTCTGAAATAAACCGAATAATAATATTATTACTATGTATTAATATAACTCGATCTGCTTGTTGTATCTTAAATTCTGCATTAATTTCACTATATATATAAATATATATATATATATATATTTGCATCATATTTATTTAAATAGTGGTGCACATACTTTAAACGTGCAGAAGAAAGCCACAACGGCACAGAAGCTGAAGAAACCAATACGACGAGCTCTGGTCTAACAACAATCACACCCAAATTCTTTCAAAGAGCATCCCAACTAAATGCAGGAACTCGGTCCAGTCCGGCCATAACGATACCACAGCTGCCGAAAATATTACAAATGATCATAACAACGCAAAAACTGCCTTTTTATCTAGAACAGCAGTAGCAGCGCCAAACTAAATCACATTTGCATCTACGACCAGAAGCAAAACTGCTTTTTCTCAAAAGAAACTTTGTTTAATAAAATATAAGACAGGAGTGCATGTACGTGTGTACTGGTCCATCAGATGTGGCCGATTGTACCGACCGGGATCTCACATCACATCACTAAAGCATCATGGCATCAAGCACCTTGTCCTGGGGCAGCATGGTGGGTCAAGTAAGTAGCACAGCAAGGAATCCATACCACAAGCAGTCAGGTGGATTGGTGACAATTTAATAATATAAGTATTGAGTGTGTGTGTGTGTGTGTGTGTGTGTGTATGTATCTGAGTGTTACTGTGTGCCTTGCGTCTATTAAAAAGCTGAGAGAGGCTGCAGTGCAACCCACCCGCCCCCCAGGCCTGATCGAATATATTATTTCACAATCAGTTAAAAGTGTAAATTTGTATTTTTAATTTAATTATTTAAAGTCACGTAAAGTCAAAAGTTTATTATTAGTTTATCCTGCAATCAGAGACTTCATACACTCATCTAAAGACATGCTTTCAAAACCACAATGGCAGATTAAGCTCGACCACGTCCCACGTCAGAAACGACGACAGCGGCGAATGTTTTTTTTAATTTGCCGATCGACTCAATCCCACAATTACGAAGCGTTTTTTCCCCCCGTCGTCGTCGTAATGCACCAGCAATCACAAACCATGCTCGGGTGAGAACGCAAAACTATAAAACATTTACATCTCGATCATTTTTCCTCGTCAACTCGTCTCGGGTTTACAGTCGCCGATACGTTTCTTTCCAACGTCTTGATGCGCGTCCGTCCGTACGTCTGGTTAAGTCTGAACCACGAAGAAATCGTACGTGAGACCAGCACATACACGGGATTTAACCTTTCAAACTCTGCGTCTGGGACTCTCAGCTGTTCACAAAAAAATAAATCCAGCAGATTAGATGATATTTCTCCATCAGCTCCTACCTTTGTAAAGACCACGACCCCAATCTGGTGGCGGTTCTGAACCTCCTGCAACACAGAAACAGAAACTTTAGTGCTTTACTCAGGTCACAATACCAGAATAAATACTGGATTCGTTCTCATCTACTTATTGGCTATTGGGCTTTTGTCCACTGTCCAATAAAAAGGTTATATATATATATAGTTACTTAATGTTTTACTTGTATACTTACTTATTTAACTTTTTCTTGTGTGTAACTATGATGCTACTGGGACCTCAATTTCCCCGAGGGAACCACCCAAAGGGATCAATAAAGTTATATCTATCTATCTATCTATATATATTCTTTTGTCATGTTCCTATTAATTTTTTGAGTTTAGGTTTTACTTTACACCCTGTTTTTATCTTGTTTTGTGTTCCTCATTTTACACTTTGCGTCCATCTACTGTATGATGGCCAGGGACTCTCTTCCATGGACTCTCTGACTATGTCGTGTCTGCTGTATTGTCAACAATGTGGTTAATGTACAATAGGTGTACATTAGTGATGCTTTAAGCTTGAACAGATTAATGGTTAAAGTTTGGGTCGATTACTGAAATGATTTCCAGTTTGTTTAGTATTTGGAGAGTGTCTGTAGTGAGATGGCTTAAAGCATGAAATCCTGAGCTGTGAAAAAAAGTTGTCTTTGCTGGAATTTTGGTGGAAAATGGCTTTCAAAAATAGAGGCAATTGATTGGATTGTTGCTCAGCTCAAGATGCTAATAGCCAGAGATTTGGGAAATAGAAATGAGAGGGAGAGAGATAATGTTGTGATGTAATGTTAGTGTGATTATGATGTCTTCAATAAGTTTTTGCACAAATAGTAGCTTTCTTGCATTAAGCAGAATCCAGCAGAGATTTCTGGACTTATTGTGCAATCAAACATCAGACAGGCCATTACCTATTATAAAGGTAATAGTATAGTTGATGGTGGTGTGGTAAAAAGTTGGGTCGAGGTATTTTGAACTAGGGGAGTGAAAAGATCAACAATTAGGCATTAATTGCTTGAATATGGGGTTGCATAAGGGGTTAATACATATGATGTCTGGCCTAAAAGAGGCAGAAAGAAAGTTTTGCCATGAGAGGGTTTTGACATTGAGTATAGGCAGGTCAGTCATGAAGGATCTGCTTCAGGAGCAGGGTGTTCCAGCCATAGATTGATGGCAGCAGGTGGCAAGAAAATGATGTCTGAAGTTCTTGCTGGATGGATGATGATGTCTCGTCCAGAGTGGCAAGGAGCTGTGATGTCATTCGGGTGCGCTGCCTGAGCTGAGCAAACTCATTGTTACTTTCTAGGGTGTCATATTGTGAGTACCCTGAGTAAAGGGTATTTGGTGTTCACACAGGATTTTCTGCAACTTAGCGACTGTCAAATCTGTCATTATACACAGAAGGTGGGATTTGGAACCAGAAATGCTGGAAAGCTTGGCAGTGAGTGAAGGACACTCTTAGGCAATGCATCTAGAGTGTAGCTGCCAGCTGCACGAGGCCGGAGAGGCAGAAGAAGCCTGCAACTGTGATCTTGTATGTGGCATGGAATACATAGGATTAGATAGCATCGTGAGGTAGGTAACAAGGATAAACTAAACCCTAGGGTTAAACAGCATGTGGTGATAAGAGGAGCGGTCCTTCGCCCAATTTTAGATTTGTTTTCATTAAAATGCTATTGAAAATGCAACTTATGTCGTCTCTCTAATATGGCATGCAATCAGAGATTTTACCCAAGTGTGCCATTTGTAAACAACATGCCTCGGTTAAGTCTTTGTCAAAAAATTGCCTAGAAATGGCAATTGCACATATGGCTTGATAACTGTAGCTTTTGGAGTACTTGCCTTCCAAACTATTTAAAATGTCATTAAAGGAAAACCTACTGAAACACAGAAGTAACATTTTTGAAGTGTGTTTACATCTACAGATTATAATAATTGATTTTTTATTTAAAATGTGTCGAATTAAAATATTGTTATCTGAGGGTAAATTAGGTTTCCAATAAAAAATAACAAAAACATGGTTAATATGAAGTATAAATCTATGCTAAATGTTTTCAAAATCCTTTGCCATGAGAAACATGTATTGATTAAATGGTCAAGTTGAGTTAGTAACTGTATGATAGAATATATACTGTGTTCAAAGAAGACAGCAGGTTGCGATGAGGCTGCTGAGACACTAAAGAATTATAGGCTGTTTTGCAAAGTGTGTCTCTCTTCTGAGCAGGTTTAAACTACAGTTTCATCTCTAGACATCTGTGTTTTGCAACATTAGTGTGTGTATTTTACCCGTATCCAGTCATTTCTGACTCTTGGATCCTCTGTGGACCGCTACCAATCCCCAGAGTTTCTCAGCAAATGTTTTTTTTACAGAGTAGGTTGCCAGGTCTTTCTCCAACCCATATCGCTACGGGATCTTGTAAATCTATAGGTCAATTTTTCACATCGCCGATCAACCTAGTGCAGGTTTTTGGACAGTGGGAGGAAACCAGAGTACTCGGAGGAAACCCACGCTGACACAAGAAGAGTAAAACATGCCATGTGTGTGTTGTTGTTGTTGTTGTTGTTGTTGTTTAGTAATGGCTCAATTTATGCTTGTCCATTGTTACTACTCTATTTTTTCAATCTGAATTTGTCCTTCTTAAAGTAACAAACGTCATCTTGCTTTATGTTGATTTAGGAGATTGTGCTGTTCATATGTTACTGGACCTGAGTTCTGTTTTTGACACCACCAACCATAGCATACTGATTGCTTAGAAGAATGGGTGGGGTTGTGGGGGTAGTCTTGAATTGGTTAACACAGAACACATTCAGTGAATATGGGTAGTTTTTCTTCCTTCTCTGAGGGTATAACATGTGGCATTCCTCAAGGGTGCATATTAGGACCTGTTCTCTTTTCTCTCTACAAGCTACTATTAGGTCACATAATTAGGAAGCACAATGTCAGTTTTCACTGTTATGCTGATGATATACAGTTATAGCTTCCCAATAAACCCAATGATCATAGCTCATTAATGTCTCCCACAAATTGCCTTGAAGATATTAGGAGATATATGGCTGGTATTTTCTTCCAGCTCAATGAAAGTAGGACTGGGATCATAGTTTTTGGAGCTCTATCTCTCTTTATTATGTGCTAAATCTTCTGTGAGAATTCTTGGTGTAGTTTTTGACACTGACCTCAGATTTGATAAACAAATCAACCCAGTGATGAGAAGCAGTCTCTTTCAGGTCAGAAACATTGCAAAGCTAACACATTTTTGTTTATTGCTTTTTGGATCTGGAGAAAGTTATTCATGCATTCATTCATGCAACTCCAAGGCTGGATTACTGTAATTATATATAAGGATTAATCATTCCATTTAGCAATGACTGCAATTAGTCCAGGGCTCTACTGCTAGGATATTGAGTAGTACTGAAAAAGAGACCACATTACTTCATTTTTCTCCTTTCTGCATTATTTAGTGACCGATAGTAACATTTTTAACTGTCTTTTATATTGTACAGGTAGTACAATATAAAAGACAGTTAAAAATGTAACTATCGATCACTAAATAATCCCCCCCCAGGTATATTTTGAACCTGCTTACGGAGCTCATCATCCCAGTACCTGCTGGCTATTCCTAGGGCCCGGCTGATAAGTTGTTGCCATGCAAAAGTAATACAGAGCTTTTGTTTTACTGTAGCAACCGACCAAACCAGGCTGCCACTGCGCCACTGCTGTGGTGTTAATCATAAGTAGTGTACCAGTGTTTATTACATGCATGTTGGCTAGCTGGCTAGTGCTGGTGGTTTATTTATTAGTTTTCCAGTTTGTAACTTAAACTAAAACATTATATCAAACAATATACCACTTTTTTGAGTTTTATTAACAGACCCGACAAATAATGTACAACTGAATTGCTGCTTTAAGCAGAGATTAAAAGGCAGAAGGTCAGTAAATGGGCACAAAGTTAAAGGGTGTCCAAAATAGGTAATAAAAATTTCTATAGAAGAAAACCACTTGGTATGTAACATACGATAGTTGGTAGAGTTGGAAGAACTTACAAAAAAGTCTGTGCTGCTCCCTGGCACAGTAATAGGTCTGGACGCTGAAGCCGGTAGATGGGCTGTGTGACAAGTGAACGCTTTGCTGACACTTGCTGACCCTGCAGTACACAATAAATGATTGTCTTCTTGTGACGAAGGACATAACTGATTCATTCATTCTACTTCTTAGTTATGAAAAAGAGCTGCTTTATATAACTCTACATACATGGACTTCTAAAGTGTTTTTACCCTGTAAACCACAAAATCAGATACATCTGCTCTGACAAAAGACACAGCACAGTTCACACTTTGAATGTATTTCCCTGCATGCCAAATCCATAACACTTATGGACTGCAGCTTTAAGTGTTCCTACTTTTAAAAACTCCATTGAATTGTAGAAAATAGAGAGTATGAAAAGACTGAAACATTAAGTAAATGTAATGGGGTAGAGGGGGTCTCTTTTTCTAAACCTGGTGAGATAGGAAACTAGAAATACTTTTCTGTATATATTTCTTGTAGAGAAAAGTAGTGTAAGTTATGTGGGTTATTTAATCTATAATTGCAAGACTTGATACAACTCAGCCTAGCTTTTTTATTTTAATATATATTTATATATTTATTTTTTCTTTCTAAATATTGAACTCCACACAAATAATAAAAACATTATTTGAACATAATGGACTTGGTGTATCAAAAGTGGTGTAGACAACAGTAATTTACATTCATATACAGTGGAAGTTAAATAAACATAAAAAGCATTTAAACACAAGAAAACATTTAGTAAACAAGATCAAATGTACCGTTTTGACTGCGGTGTGACGGCGTGAATAGATGGTGGGGTGTGGGGGGAGATCCCCCTCCATGAGAACGTCTGTCATTGTATAATCAGGGGGTGAATTTTCTTCTCAATCGCTTTCAGATAAAAAAAAAACGTGTCTAGTGTCTGTTGTCCACTTCGACATGCCGTATTTGAGCCGTGATATCTGGCACACGCATGACTTGTTCAAACTTAGAAATCATGACTTTTTCAGTTCAATTTTTGGCCGCTGTATTTTCACTACGCTGCTACTATTGTTCTGAATCTTGAGCCATGATCGAGGGCGATATTATTAAAATAAAGCACAAAAATCACAGAATATTTAGAATATGTAAAGATAACCAATTGTAACTGTATTAATAGTTACAATAGTTGTTCTCAAACTATTGGTTTGAGAACAAAGAAAACTTTAGTGATACGTGATGAATTTTATTTTAATATATTTGTGTTTTAGTGTTTTAAAATCACGCTATTTTCCAGAACACCAAAGACACAGAACTGTAGGTTACATACAGGACACTTTGTCATGGTCACTCGCTTCTCAACACAAGTACACGTTTTGTAATTATAGAACTACAGAGAGTCTGACTGTAAACCTTCAGTTGAGTTTTTGATTATTAAAAAGGCAAAAAAACATATTATTACCACAAAATTATGACTTAGTAAATCGAATTATTGACTTAATAAGAAGTAAAACGAAATAATGAGATGAGCAATTGACTTAATAATGAGAAAAAATATGTGCTGGATTTTTATTTTAGGTGGCGGGAATGGGCTTCCATAAATAATGTTATATAAAAATGTTATGTTAAAAATTTTGGGACGCACTAGGCTACCTGTATCAATGGCATACAATATATGCCAATTAAATATGAATACATTTTAGTAATACCAAATCTATTAAATGAGACCATATATGTTTATTAATGAGGAAGAATCTGCTTCATGGAGATACTTGTGCTTTCCTGTACTTGCATGCGCAGAGCAGCGCATTCGAAACGAGTTGTTTTTGCATCCAACTATTTCAAAACTGTCTTCAAGGTAACGGTCAGGGATGTAAAAGGGTTGTCTGGTCATCTTGATTACCAACCTCACTGGTGTTTAGTTATTTGGCTCGAGTTCTCCTGAGTCTCTGCCATGGACATCTTTGTGTTAAGCTACGTGCTCTATGTTGTCGCTACGTGTCACGTGATGTGCAGCTGAGATGAATTGCTAATAAATCAGAGTGATAAATGTTTATATACTTCTTATACTTATACTGTTATACTTCTCATCCAACCACAATCAAATTCAATTTTGAAAGATGACTACAGGTGGTAACGAGGCCATTTTTTTAAATTTAGGGATTAGAAAGTATAAATAATTACGAGACAAGGAATAGAAGTAAAAAGTCATCTGAAAAATAATTACTCCAGTTTAGATATATAAGTATAGATAAATTTTTTACTTAAATAATGTAACAAAGTATTTGTACTAGGTTACTTGACACCTCTGTTGATAACCAATAATTTACTAGCACTGGTAACTTTGCTAAAATTGTGTATGTCTTGGTTAGGGTTTTATTAAACATTTTTGTTGTTGAAGATGATTAGGCATAAAGATTTGTATAACTTTGATAATAGTTTGTTATAGCTTGTTTATATGATATCTCTGAAACAGCATTCAAAAAAATAAAAATGATTGATTCCTGAACATGAAGGCCATTGGATCTGATTTCGGATTTATTAGACCTGATATTTAGTACTGTTGAACTGTGGTGTTAAATTGTGTATGAAAAATAAGTTTACTCTTTATTTGACTGTTGAATCTCTGGCCAGCTTGAGAGGAACATTTAGATTCAAACTTTAAGAACTCAGTTGTGCAAAACACTGGATGAAAAACTAATGTATTAATAATATGCATTCTCATAACTCAATGGACATGACACGGTGCATCTCTTGGCAGATTAGAGCTGGGTTTTAAATTAAGTGGGTGATTAATGTTTTGGCTCATCTGGTTAGGAATTGGCATAAAATAACTGTTGAAGCACGAGGCAAATAGCTTGATATCTGCTGACCCAGTTTATACTGAGTACGGTAGCTGTACAACTGGGTTTTTAAACAGATGTTAGGCCTGCTGTTACCATCTAGGCCTGTTATCTGGAATGTATTGTACAGGTGCTCATCCCAACCCCCACTTATTGGCATGCTAGCTCTGCCATCTTCTAAAGCATCTCCTCTTTCAGATGCTTGCCTCCTGGGTAGCTTTCTAAAGAGAGAGAAATGATGGTGAAAAGATCAGCTCTGTAATTAAATCTGTAGATAGCGCCCATGTGCACATTGATAATTACCGGTGTAACGTGTGACACACAGAAACATGATACGTCACCAAGCGTGGCACAAAATGCTCAATGTGGACTAAGAAACAGGGAGTTTTTTGATTTCCAATGGGGACATATATGCTTCCATTTTAACAAATTAGAATAGGTATGTGGGCTCTACAAAACACGTCCAAAATCACTGGCAGATGAAGAGATATGACTATTTAATTCTCTCCAGATTCACATATTCTCAGAACAAGCTGTTTTGAATTATGTTGCTTATGCTAATAAGCTGGAGTTAGCATAATAAGGTGTAGGGAAACGCGCCACCTAATCCATGTTTACTCTTTTATTAGCATTTAATAAACATCAAAATGTCAGAAAACAACGTTTTTTACACTCATTACTTGCAAAAAATATCGAGCTATGAAATGGAATTTAAAACAGATATCAGATGGAAGTCATTTTTCCTGACACCAAATTATAAAAATATTTGACTAAAAATGGATGGTTTTCTTTCAAACTTGGCATGGTTATATGAACAGTAGAGACCCGGTTAATTTCACATAATATGTTTCTTTAAATAAATATAATTCCGCTGCAAAAAAATACAATGAATTAATAATTTAATTAGAGCACAGATTGATCTGATAGTCACCTTCAGTGCTTCTGCATTGTTGGGTTTGGCATATTGCATCATCGTCTTATATTTTCAATGGCGTTAAGGTCAGGTGAAGAACAGGGATACCGCGGTCCTTAAGCCTGGTACTAGTAGCTTCGGCACTGTATGCATCTCCATAAAGTAATGTACATAAAATAATATTTATTTAACAAACTTTTATTGCTGTAAGGCAAAATTAATAATAAGCAAAGTAATAAGAACCTAAGTAATAAGGACATAAGTAGTCAATGCAACAAATAAACAGAAGTAAAAATCCACAGTATGTATAATAACCTCTATAATATGTATAAACAAAAGCTAAACTGAGCTGTTCACTGTAGAAGGTTATATTATGGAGCTTTATCTGATTTCTATTGCCAGCTGTAAACCATATTAAGTGTTTCTTGTGTTTTCCATTACAGCAGCTGGTTTAAATAAAACCTCATCCCCACCATCTGCACATTCTGTGGTGCTAAATAGGACTAATTGCTAAGTTCATTCTCAGATGTGTAGTCAATAATGTCCGAGGGATATATGTATAAAAAATGCTTAAGTTTAAACATAGACAGGAACTGGCCTTTTGAGTGATTTATAATAGCTTTTCATTTAATATATAGCATTAACCCTATTAGCGAGAGCATTAATAGAATAAATTGATTATAAAATTTATAGTATAATTTAGATTAAATGTAATACTATTTTATGCTCATGGGTATATAATAAAATATTGTCGGCTGTTGGGACACACCACAGTGTTTCTTACTGGCCAATTAAAGAGGTTTTGCCATCTGCCAATTGTTATAAAATATAAGAAAATGCACATAAAAAACTGGATGAAAATGAGAAAAACCCAAATAAAAAAAAGTTTTCACGTTTGAATGAGGTGAAAAAGTTAGAATACAGTGGAACCTCCGATTGTGACCAATTCGGCGAACGACCAAACATTTCGCTAGAAATTTGAAGCTACGTCATCTACACGTGACCAGCATCTCAGACTGAGCGTCGTTCACGCTTAATACAGTTACAATCGGTTATCTTTATCTTTACATATTATAATTATTCAGTGATTTTTGTGCTTTATTTTAATAATATAATCCTCGATCATGGTTCCAAAGAAGATTCAGTACAATAGTAGCAGCATAGTGAAAAATACAGCCGACAATTATTGAACTGAAAAAGTCACGATTTCTAAGGTTGAAGTCATGCGTGTGTCAGATATCACGGCTGAAATACGGCAGGTCGAAGTGGACAACAGACACTGGACACTAAAAAAATTTTAATGACACAAACAAGTAGAACGAGAAGACACAATGTTTAGGATAATAGAATGCACGCTATGTATATA
>JAOTRQ010094340.1:0-10589 GCA_028565875.1 Hoplisoma paleatum
CAATTAATCATGTAACTGTTGGAAAAAAACTGAACATCTGGCAAAAAGCCACACAGGTAGGGGGAGAACATGCAAGCTCCACACAGAAGGCCCTGGATGGCAATACCTGGGAATCAAACCCAGGACTTCTTGCCCAGCCCTAACCACTAAGTCATCGTGCTGCCCAAATATATTCAGTTCCCTGTATGCACACCACTCAACCACTGACGATAATGTTCGCAATCATTCGAAAAGTCAAAGTGCACTGTTGTTTTGAAAACAGAATTTGCTTACATTTCTAATTAGGAGCATGAAAATGTTTTGACGTTTTTCAATTTTCACAGTTCATTCTCAACATTTGCTTTGACACTTGCATTCGAATTAAAGACCTGCCATCGCTTTTGACTTGTTTTGACTAGTCCAAGACACCTCCATGACCACAAAAGAAGCCTTGTCTACAAACCTTCGCAACATTTAACAAAAATCATGTCAAAGTCAGCCAGACAAATGGCCTCAGCTGTATTTATACGCAATATAAGATATTATGATCAAAAGTACTGCATATAGATTACTCTAGTTAGACGTTTTATTTCTTATTATTTAACTCTGGGAATAAATACAGAGAAATAAACGTGGCTCTCAGGAGGCACACTGGCTTAGTGGTTAGCATTGTTGCCTCACAGCAAGAAGTTCTGGGTTCAATCCCCAGGTAAAGCAATCTGAGGGTTTTGGTGTGGAGTTTGCATGTTCTCCCTGTGTCCGTGTAGGTTACCTCTGGGTACTCCGGTTTCCTCCCACAGTTGTCCTGTGTGAGTGTGTGTGTGACACAGACTGACGAGCTATTCATCCCACCCTGACCTTAGATAGAACTAAACGGTACTCAAACTAGGTGATGGATGGATGCATTTATACTATCATATATTTTCAGTTCTCTGTATGACTGACATTTGGCACTGATGGCTATGTTTACTTTATAAAACGTTCTTACAATTTAAAAAAGTACTTTTTTAATAGTGTTTATATTGATATTATGTTGACCGTGATTAAACATAGACCTCATCTCAAAACGCCTTCTACAGTTTTGAAATTGGTATTGATTTTATGAACCTGACTTTAACACTATTAGGGTTATGGAGTTTGATGATATAGAAAGAAACAAATCATACTTGCCCTTAAGAGTCGAGAAGTTCAAATCATTTAGAAACTAAACTACTGGTGTGTCTGATGCAACTGTGGCTCAATCTATCCAGCTTCAAAACATCTGTATGGTAACTGTGTTATTATCATGAATGATAGAAATGAAAGAATCACAGACTCACGGAATAAAAGAAATAAATGAACACGAACTAACAAACTGGGTTTTAATGTGTTCACTGAAAGGCTAATCGAGACGATAAAACAAGCCGAGCAGTCACTATGTGGTTCGAGATAGATAATAGACAGAATTGCTCTCAGCGTCTTTGTGATTCTCCTTAAATGTCACACTCGGGAAACTACATCTGGAACATGGCACAGAACTGACCCTGTCTGTACTTCTGCTTTAATGTCAGCAGAACTATCTAGCTATTACCGCGTTTGTAGTTAGACAGCTCTCAACCCTACAGGTCTACTTAATAATTGTTTCAGAGAAGAAAAGCACATTTAAAGTCATTATTAAGAGTAAAAAAAAAACACTTATAACCACCCTGTTCTGTTCAGCTCTTAGTAACAGAGGTTCTGGAGGTCCAGTGACAACATTTGACTTTTGTTAAGCTCATGGCCAAAAGTATATCGACAGTCTTTGTAACTGGAGATTCTTAGCCACCGTTTGCTACCATTTATAAAATGTATCATTAAATATTTATAGAACAATATTAGTATTAATATAAAAATATTTTTCACTGCTGGACAGGGTTGTAAAAATAAGTTATAATTTGTTCATACACTGAAATACAGTATATACTGTTAAATGGCATATTATGTTATATTATGTACTACTTTAAATTTTTATAAAATTTTAAAAAATGAATACACAAATTCATTACACATGCTTGTAGATTCTATTACTGACAGATTTCTATAAACAGCTACAAATTCTGTTAACAGATTAGAGGTAAATCTTTAAAGTGCCACAAAAAAGAATCAAACAAACATTCACTTTCTCTATTCCTTAGGGCAAGATCAAACTCTATTTGCCCTGAAAAAAAATATTCCAGTCGCATCGGAGTCCTAGCTCTGTACACTGATCCAAAGCGTTGCCAGGTGACCCCTAATAGAAACCGCCAGAGGGAAACCACTCACACACATGTAGTGTAGAAATCAAGTGTGACTTGGATAAAGATCAGATGAACAGAGCTAACTCGTAATTAATTAAGTTAAAGTTACCAAACAACCCAACTCATTTAGCAGCTGTCAGGCAGGAATTTATTTAGTCTGCACAATCGGCTGCATCCAGAGGTCACTAAATCCCAACCTTGCTTTTTAAAGTAAAATTAATCCTGTATAGTACCAGGCTAGAACTAAATCTGTTTTGAGGATCATGGCTGAACTAAACTGAACTAAAATAACCTTCAAGAGCGATTAGGTTAAGGCCGGCTCCAGCCGAGACAGTCGGGGGCTTCTACAACTTCTCACTTCACCGTGCTAATTTAAACAAGGGCTTTATTTTTCTATTTGTCAGAGGGCTAAACTGTGGCATGGTTGTTAAACCTCTCCCAGGCCTAATTAAGAGAGCAATGCTAGCATTCATAGACAAGCTCACACTGCTGGACGGGAGGAGAGACAGGGGGGCGCTGATGCCTCTGGCAGCTCAGTCTGGCAGCTCCCGGCCTGGACGGCTGCAATATTAAGTGACTGTTGAAATTCATGGCCTGGACAGACTGCATGTGCATTTTTATAAAAGCAATTTGACAATAAGAGTTTTACCAGTAAAGGTACAGGATTGGGCAGATTCCCCCATCGATCAAGAGCACTTAAACTTTGTTGGGAGAAAACAAGAAGACTACTTGCTTTTTTTCCTTTCTAAGTGTCAAAAGGTATTTATTATCTTCACAATGTCAATTACAATGTGTATGGATGCCAGTCTGAAAACACCAAACCTGGAGCCTGCACATTAATCATCAGGGAGAATTAAAAACCTTCCACCAGGACAAGCAGAGAAAGGCACGGAGCAAAAGCAGTCAGTGGTTCGAGAAATGTACTGTAATGTTATTTATTTGGTTGAAAGATTAGTGTTTGAAAATGTTATTATTTCACTGGATAATTTTTACTGGAGTAATTACTTCACCACTAGTACTTGAGTTAATACTTCACCACTACCGTAGTACTTGAGTTAATACTTCACCACTAGTACTTGAGTTAATACTTCACCACTACCGTAGTACTTGAGTTAATACTTCACCACTATTACTTGAGTTAATACTTCACCACTAGTACTTGAGTTAATACTTCACCACTAGTACTTGAGTTAATACTTCACCACTAGTACTTAAGTTAATACTTCACCACTAGTACTTAAGTTAATACTTCACCACTATTACTTGAGTTAATACTTCACCAGGTTTCTTTAACTTTTACTTGCGTAATTACTTCACCACTTTTACCTGAGTGATTACTTTAGCAGATTACTTTAACTTATACTTGAGTAACTATTGCAACATTTTGGTTACTTTAACAATTACTTGAGCATTTATTTTACCAGATTATTTTAGCTTTTACTTGAGTAATAATGTCACTAAACTTTTCCTTCTTAATTATTTAACCAGATTGCTTACTTTAGCTTTTACTTTAGTGGTTATTTCACCAGGAAACTGTAATGTTTACTTGAGCGATTACTTTACCAGAATACTTTAACTATTACTTTTAACTACAGAATTACTATTACCTGAGTACAGAACTTGTGTACTTCTGCCCCCTCTGGTTATCAATAAGAAGTCATAGCGCTCTGCTCACCCATCAGACTTTCAGCAGGTTTGTCCTCTTATCGTGTCTTTAAGAAATTAATTACCACTTCAAATCAAACCACTTCACATTCTCTGACGGAAAACAACTATGATGCATTACTCACAGCTCCACAGCAGGTGGGTTTTCACACTGCAGCGTTTCAGTTAGCTGGCTAAGGGCTCTACAGAATGGGTTTCCCGAGTTAAACTGATTCACTTTAGCAGATTCTGAGAGAAACCACTGATGAAGACAGTTATTACAGTTATTAGCCACTGCTGAGCTAATACACTGCAGAATTCTCTTCACAAGTACATACGAGCTAGCGTAAAACTCAATAAGCATCAAAGTATGTAAATAGAATTATTCAGTGCCTGACTTTCCAGAACAATCCCATTACCTTGCCCGTTTTAATGTCTACATGAATACAAGTATTTTTTTTCCTTAAAGCCTAAATTCTAGAAGAGACATTACTGAAATTTACAATAACACTGTACAGTACCATAAAACAAACATCACATTTCATCACTGTACTTTCTCATCTCCTTCTTTTGGGCCATTTGGATTAGCTGGCTTGAAAAGCTAGCACCTGATGTTCCATAACATGTTTAATGAGTTTGGCAATATTTATGTAATGGTGTTCATTTGTCTTCGTGGTGTATGTGTATTAATCTAATAAGGATTGAAAAAGTTTGCGTGTACCAAAACAGCATATTTCCTTTAGCACAAGATGATATACAGGAAATATAAAACTGCATTTAGGGCTACGGCTGCAGGATATCACAAAAACTGGCATTGTAATGTTTTTTTGTCTGCGATATATAAAACGCAATATTTACAAATCTAGCATGCACTAGATTTCACCAGAAGTCGATGATCCAACATGTCAAGATATAAATGAATGAATAAATTGAGAAGGGTGGAGGTGTCCAGAAGGGTGAAAAGAGTACATGGAGCTCCATCATTGTACTTTGTTCAAACTAAGTATCAAACTGAGGAAGCTTAAATCTATATGGACTATTTACATGAGACACGATGGTTTATTTATCCTTTTATTTAAGTTTGGAAACCTCAAGTAGTAATATATCATTAAAACAAAACAATACTAATGAATGAACAGCTAAACATAATTCTCTGGGTTTTCACATAAATATAACTTAAATATAATTTGCTATTAAATACATTTGCTATATAAAATGTTTAAAATGTGAAATGACTTTATGTGCAGACTTTAAATTAAATGTTTCATGAGAAAACATCACTGGTGTACAATTTTTGTCAGATGGGAAACAAATATACAGCCGGATGGTTTAATATGCGCGATGTGACATCGCATATTGTTAATGCACATCTTGACAATGCTCAAATGAAATATCATGCAGTCCTATTTGGGGCATTCTAACCTTTAAGAATTAAGTCTTAAGATTAAATCTTTATAATAAATTAGATTTTTCCTAGTCAGGGTTTTGTTGGAGAGGCAACAGGATATAAATAAGAGAAATCCTTTTGACCTGCTAGTTACAGTATATCATAGTCGTGAGTATTTTGGAAATTACACTGAAAAATGGAAGATGTTGCCAAATAAAAAAAAATGACACAATGACCCCAGGCCAGATGTTAATATAATGATGCTTATATTAAAAGTAATAAATAGTTTCCTTCTTGGACCAAGATGAGAAGAACGTGTGCTTTTTACACACATAGGAATTATTGCTCGACTTTTAATCCAATCCGTGTCGTGAATCGCACATTACATTGACACACACTAGGGGGCAGCAGTGAGCACAACACCCGTGGAGCTTTTAATGGTTAGGTGACTTGCTCAAAGGTACTTCAATCGTGGCCTGTTCAATCTCTGAAATGAACGTTCCGATCATAAACCAAGTTCTTTAGCCATCAGGCATCTAACACAGTATCAGATGTAATTTGACAGCACAGTAAAACATCTGTCAACCCCTTTTTATAATCAAGTCAGTCGAGTCACAAGTAATAAATGTTCTAGACAGATGACTGTGAGTGTTATCACCCAAGTTTGTGAGAACTGCTGATTTATTTTAAAAATATGATGTAATTGTCATATTTAAATAGCTTATATAGCATACATCTATGACAGAACTTGTATTATTAATACAGGCTTTATTTCAGGATTTATCTATTGATACAAAACTCCAAAAAACAATGACTGCATTTTACATTATTCACCTCACTTGCATGTTTTTGAACGGTGGGAATAAATTGGAGCTTCCAGACAGGAAAACCCACACAAACACAAGAAGAACATAAAAACCCTCTTGCTAAGAGGCTACAGTCGGGTGTGCACTTGCATTTGGCTCGATTACGTATCACAGACCTTAGCATTTCGATTTTATTAAACAGTGGAAATAATTGAACGATACTCCAGGTAATAAACTTTCTAATTCATTTTTTTATCAATAAGACTACAATGCCCACAGCACAGCTGGAACCATCAATGTGATCAAACTGTTTCGCAGAACTAGACTGGAATAATTTGTTTTCATCATGTCCCTGTCAAGACATCCCAGTTCTTTCCTAGAGCACTGTCAGCTGAATACAAAAAAAAACATCCACTATTCAAGCACCATAGCAACAAGTCAGGTCAAAATGATACTACTGTATTGTAGCACCTAAAATGTTCTGTTTATTTAATATCTAACATTCATTAAATAAATCCTAATTAAATTAATGCATGCCAGTCTATTGTAATTGTATATAAAGCAGCCTTGTGGTAATGAGACAGTGATAGTCACAGTGGTCATAGTAACGGTGTAGCCTAGTATTGCGAGCTTTGGGCTATCAACCGTTGGGTACTTGAATGAAACACGTAACCTTGTCTGCTTTGGGGTGCCTTGGATGGTTGACCCTGTGCTCCTGTTCCATGTTGCATAACAGATAATTAAATCCAATTCACATAGTTGAATGTTTTTGGAATGTGGAGGGAGAACTCCAGGAAGAAAACGAAGACTGAGACTAAAAGAACATAAAATCTGCACATGAAAAGGACCCGTAATACCCTATGCCTGGGGATTAAACCCAGAACCTTCTAACTGTGAAAGGACAGCGATAGAAACTGAGACACAAAAATATACCTTGTATAAGTGAAAATTACCAAGTTTAAAACTCATCAATTAAGAATTTTCAATTAAGAGAAAATAATATGGTTATATGTTTAATTAACATGAGCTATGATTCATTCCCTAAACTAGAATAAGCTTAAAATTGAATAAACATCACTTTCTCTCATTTTATCTGTGCTGTATGTTCTCCTTGTCCAAATTCCCGTAATCTAAAAGTGAAATTAAAGAAGAAATGGCTTCTCGGGTCAAACTAAATATTTCATGTTGGGAGCAATAGCATGGCTGTTCCATCACAATACAAACTAATGAATTAAATATATCACACTTATCACACACCACAGGTTCTATCACAACAACACTTTAGAAAAAAAGTACAATTCCAAAACATTTGCACATTTTGTACACTGTGTTATATTGGTGTGTGCAATCACAAAAGAACCCTATCTGCCTTTCCCCCCATGGACTCACACTTAAAAAGGTGGAGGTGGAAAAGTGGATTAATCATGTCATTGTGCTTTTTCCTATCGTGTAGCTATAAAGCTATATAATGCTTTATCAAAAGAGCATTCGGCGAAAGGCTATCACAACCGAGCTAGCAGTCTGCACTAGATTTATCTTCCTTCATTCACTTCTTAGAAAAGCTGCTCCTTGGCAGAAGCGTAGAGATCAGACCCGTTAGTCTATTATGGTCCACTGTTTGATACGAACTTAGAAGAAAGAACTTCAGCAGCAATAGGAAGCTAAATCTCTGGGATGACAAGCATGTGGACACTGTTTACAGGAAAATGTATTGACCTGGAGTTAAAAGATTTTTTCCAGATTTGGAAAATATCTCCATTTGATCTGTTTATTCTAATCCATGCGATCCATCTGAATATATACTTTTGAAAATCGGTCAGCCTGGAGGGTTAAGATTTCAACTGACATTGTGCTCTCTTGAGACTGAGTGCTGGAAGCAGAGGTTCCATTTCCATTCAGACAGGATTTTGTGTAAATCTGAAGAGGATAGCAGAGATCTGGGGCCTCGTGTACTGAAGTTGCATCCGTACAAAAAAAAACTGCCCACGCCATAATTCACGCTGACATTCCGATGTACTGAAGCCGATTTCTTAACCGCGATGATATACGTACTTTTCGCATTCATGTCAGTTTCATTTTTAGGGACAGTGTAGACTAGTGGGTAGAGTGTTGGGCTAGGAACCCAAAGGTTGGGGATTCAAATCCAGGCTCTGCTACACAGCCACTATTGGGTCCTTGAGCAAGACCCTTAACCCCGTCTGCTCCAGGGGCGCCGTACTGCGGCTGAACCTGCGCTCTGACCCCAACTTCCAGACAAGTTGGGATATAGGAAGAGAAACATTTTGTTGTACTGTACATCTGTATATGTGTAATGACAAATAAAATTTGAAATTGATATACTATGTATGTACTCGTCTAATGTGTTTTTGTCAGTTGAGGTATGTTAATTAGTTGTTTTTGGTGTTTTTAGATAATTTGTTTCAATAAATGATGCCATAAAAAAGCCGTTAAAAATAATCATAATAATACAATTTTAGACTAATTGACATATCATAATCTGCGTGGTTGAGCGTTTGAACAGGGTTAAGTATTCAAACTCAAGTTGATTGTGATGTGCAAAGGGAAAGTGTGTGTTTGGGGGCGGTTATGTCATATGTCAGGGGTCTTATACCCATCCTCAATGAGCCGGTGCGGCTGCTTGATTTTATTCCAATCAGATCAGAACACACCTGATGTTACTAGTTTAATTAGTTTGTCTCAGTTAACCAGCTGAACGTGGGACAGTCTGGGTTGGTTAGAACAAAGACCAGCAAACAGACCGGTCCTTTATGAATCCAGTCAGACACCCCTGATATAGGTAAACACAGCATTTGTTGCTCGGCAATCGGAGGTATTTTATACCTGTTGTGTAGCACTGAATGGTAAAAAGAACTTTTATCCAGCGTTGTTGGACAATTAATAATTTTATTCTTTATTAATTCTGCATGTTTTATACAATCCAGTTCTATTCATAATAGGGCAGAAAATAACTTAATGCACAAGATTCATCAGCTCAAGGACAATTTCGTAACTCTAATAAATGATGTCTGAATGTGCACAGTGGAAAGAAAACCACATAGACTGGAGAACTGCAAACGGAATGCAAACTATAGAAAGAACTCATCAAACCCAGGACTTTCTTGCATTGAGGAGAACCAATGAGCCGCTGTCGTGTTGGTTGTATTAACTTATATAATATACAACACATGGGGTCAAGACTATCATCACTGTTCAAAATGATCATACTCTCTTGTTACTCTGCCTACAAGTGGACGTCATGCACCATGTATCAAAGTAAATACCCCTGTTTTTGTGAATCTTTTACCTAACTGTACATTTATTTTTATTAAAAAAGATCATAAAATGACACAAAAGCATCTGTTTAATGGCATAAAAACCATTAGAGATCAGAAAATAGTTAAATTACTTAATTAAACTACTCTGCTGCTGATAGTATTACCTTAATTTTTGCACATTTATGGCACCTTTCTCTGTTATATCTTCACTGCTAACAATTCTACCTCACACACCATTTACACAGTATCATGTCCTAACACTCGTCTCTAGTCTCGTCTCTTAATGACTTCTTTACATTATGAAGGCTTAGATTAGAAATATTTATGTATCTATTACAGGCCTTTTTGTATTTAGTGTACTCTTGTGTATTACACTCATCTATTCTGTGTTCCATGTTGCACCGTGATTATGGAGGAACGGTGTTTAGTTTCAATATGTACTTGTATGTGGCTGAAATGGCAATAAAACCTTTCTGACTGTGATAACTTGATTTGTATTTGCACCTGAGTGTAAATAATGTGGGGTGGCACTGTTGCTAACTGGGTAGTGTTGTCACCTCACAGATTTCTGTGGGTTTCCTTTGCAACCTCAAGATTCCCCCGACAGTCCAAAAACTTGCAACCAGATTAGTTAACTGGACACTAAATATAGCCACTTTACACCAGGGCATTGTTAAACCCAGAAAATTATTAAGGGTTGTGTCAGGATGTGTCACAACCTTTGGGAAAGCCATGGCCTGGAGGTTAAAGACCTAGCCTTGTGATCAGAAGGTTGCCAGTTTGATTTCGATAGTTGACAGGTCACACATGAAGTGCTTTCGAGCAAGGCACCAAAGCCCTAAATGCTTTCCGAGGGCTGAGCATATGTGCTCACTGCTGCCTCCTAGTGTGTTGACTAGTGTATGTAAATGTGTGTTTCACTGCATGGATTGGGTTAGATGTAAAATGATAATTGTAATATGTATGCCAAATCAACAATGTTGACCCCCAGATGAGAGCAGAAAACTGTTTTCTTGTTTGTTTTATGTATACCCCCACACCCCACCCACAATTCCGCCTCCAATCTGGTCATATCTAATTACATACAAAATCATATTTCTCCCCTAGGGCTGCAGGCCTCTTCTCTTGACTGTGACAGGACAACACACTTACACACACACACACACACACGAGAGAGAGAGAGAGAGAGAGAGAGAGAGAGAGAGAGAGAGAGAGAGAGAGAGAGAGAGAGAGAGAGAGAGAG
>JAOTRQ010094358.1:0-10587 GCA_028565875.1 Hoplisoma paleatum
TGTTATCCAGAGCAAATTTTTAGCGAAATGCTTGGTTGTTATCCGAATTGGACGCTATCGGGGGCGTTCGTTAACCGTGGTTCCACTGTAGACTCATGTGGCTGAAGTATGCCCATTTACAATTTCCGCATTTAACACATGCCTTCATTTAAAGCGACATATTACATTTACAGTATACAGTGGTAAAAGTATACAGGGGTACAGTATACAGCAGCAACATGGAAAAAGTGAAGTTTGAGGTGTCATTCTTTGGATTACTAGTCTGGTACCCACACCACTAGACCACAGCTTGCCCCTAGGTTCCGTGATCCTAGCCAGTTTTTTCCTAGCCATTTTTTCCTAGCTTCCCACAGCCACGTCACAACAATGATGGCTTGCTTCTCTGGCTTTCCATAACCGCTCCAGCTTCACAATCCAGAACCTCTCACTGGCTTCCAAGATTTCCCTAGCACTTATCTACATTTGACGTGACGTGTTCTACATGACAACCTAGAGTACCTATATTTCAGGCTTCCAAGAGCCGCTCCATGATCCAAACCCATCTGCAATCCAGATCTGCCAGCAATCCATAGCCCTACTTGACTCACAGTCTGGACCAATCAGCTTCCATGTATTTCCACAGCCACAACTGGCTTGCAATCCAAACCAGTCAGCTTCCTTGGCTCGCCCCAGCTGTGACCTCCTGTGCAAGCCTGTCTAGCCAGAAACCCCGACTTTCTATAACTGTCTCTGACCCACAGTCCACACCAGGTCAGCTTTGTCAGCTTTTCACAGCTATACCTGACTCGTAGTTTCTACCATTGCTTTCCAGTGCCAAACCTGCAGCACGATCCAGACCAGACTTCTCATACCTGCACCAACACCCTAATCTTAACCAGCCAGCCTTGTTCGGCTTAAAAAAAGTAATTTGGAACATTGATTCTGGAATAGTTTCACAGTGAGCTCTTCTAATAATTATATTCAGAAGAATAAATGGACGTTAATTAAGAAGTGCAACAAAACTCATTACATTTTAAATAAAGCAGGTATGACGTAAAGTAATGTCAAGAATATACTTTGTAATAAATAGTCTCACTGTAATAAAGTAACCACACATTCAGTCACAATTAACACATATATAGCCCTCCACAAGGAAAACGTTACATTAGTAAGTACGTTATTGTACATAATGTAATGGTACATTAATGTTTTTTTAATATTTTTTTTATTAAGAACCAGTGACAAATACAAGAATACAAGGAAGAGGACAGTGAAGAAATGTACAAAAGAAAAGGGCACCATTTATTATTAAACTGACTAACATGGCCATTGGAGGTAGCCATGATTTTCTCCATTTTTAGTATGTGTAAAACATCACTAAGCCAAATTGAAATAAGAGGGGGTTTCGGGGATTTCCACAAACGAATGATACAGCGTCTGGCCATCAGAGATGTAAAGGCAGACCAGATTGCATGGCTGGCAAATGGGAGAGACCCAACAAGTATCCAAATATGGCAATGAAGGCGTCTGGAGCAATGTTTGCACCTGTGATTTTAGTAAGGCAAGCAAAATAGTTGGTCCAAAAAGCAGACAAGGAAGGGCAAAAATAAAACAAATGACTGAGGTCGCAGGGGGAATCGCCGCATCAGTTACAACAATCAGCTACCGACAAAGGGTAAAATTTGGATAGCTGCGATTTTGAACGGTGCACTCTGTGTAAAACCTTGAAGTGTAAAAGTTGAAGTCTAAAACAAGGTGCACCAGTACGAATGGTTTTTAATGCCCCAGTCCATAGGTCATCTGAAATATTCCTCCCCAACCCATGTTCCCCAAGCTTGCCTGACCTTATTGGGAGTAACCCCAGTGAAATCCATACGCTTTGAATATATCAACGAGATAAGAGAACTCAGAAAGGGATTCACATCAAATAGTGAGTCCCAGGGCTGAGATACGGATCGGGTGTTATATGAGAGGAATAGAGTGCCCAGACAATGTCTGAGCTGCAAATAGCGAAAAAAGTGTGACGATGGTAATTGTCAATCAGCCTGTAATTGTGTAAAACTACTAAAACTGCCCTCCTTAAAGAAGTCACGAAAAGAAACAAGACCCGAGTTATGCCAGCGTCGAAAGAAAGGCTCGGTACTGAAGGGGGGAAATAAATGATTGTCCAAAATAGGTAGAAATGTTGAGCTAACATCTGGGTTATTCACCTTTCCTATTAAAGACAGTGACAAAGAAGTGAAAATGAGGGCGGGTATAGAAGTGTGCAACACAGAAGAGCGCTCCAATCGACACCACAGTAGGTCTGGGGCCTTCATCCAAAGAAGAATCCAATGAATATGAACCGACCAATAGTAAAACTGGAAATTTGGAAGAGCAAGACCACCATCAGATCTAAACCTTTGCAACAGGGATAATCTAATCCTGGGCAACTTGCCATACCAAATGAAGTCCATAATCAATTTATCTAATTCTAGAAAAAAATTCTTAGGCAGAAAGACAGGAAGAGTTTGGAACAGGAACAAGAATTTAGGTAGAACATTAATTTTTATAGTATTTATCCGGGCAATCATGGACAATGGAAGAGATCACCACTTTGTTCTTTGTTTTTTCTCCCCTTTCTAGTGAATCAGCAATAAAAACGCCCAAATATCTACCTATCCATGGCGACCCAGAAAAGAATCTGAGCCCCAGTTACGGATTTAGCTAATGAGTTTACAGGGTAATAAACGCTCTTCTGAATGTTAATCCTATAACCAGAAAATGACCCAAAGTTTGATCGTGTGTTCATTATGAAAGGAAGGGAGTGTGACAGGTCAGCTACAAATAAGAGCAAATCGTCCGCTTATAGGGAGACCTTCATAGTTATACCCATACGAGTGATGACTTTAAACTCTGGAAGTGTTTTCAATTTCATCGCGAGGGGCTCAATGGCCAAAGCAAAGAGCAGCAGAGATAATGGACAACTTGTCTAGTTCCCCTGAATAGAAGAAAATGTGGAGATTGGATGTTATTAGTGCGAACAGAAGCTTGAGGAGCGCTATATAATAATTTTACACACGCAATAAATGTAGAACCAAAACCAAACCTGTGAAAAACTTCAAACAGATATGTTCACTCAACCATATCGAAAGCCTTTTCAGCATCCAATGAAATAACCGCCTGGGTGATCTGTGGAGCCATCCATTGAGATCACATCAAGTAATGTTCGAACATTAGAGAATAGATAACACCTTTTAATAAATCCATTCTGATCCGATGAGATAATATAAGGGAGGACAGACTCCAGCCGGGAAGCCAATAACCTGGCCAGAATTTTGTAGTCAACATTGAGTAGGGATAGTGGTCTATAAGAAGAACAAAGTGATAGGACCTTATCTTTTTTTTTTAAAGGAGGGAAATAGACGCCATGGAAAGAGTGGGTGGGAGTGCACCATGGGTAAATGCCTCATTATAAACCTGCAAAAGAAGTTTTAAGCTAAATTTCTTGAAAAAGAAAGTGGACCTAGAAAACCTCATGTGATGTCTGGAACCATCAACAAATCCTTGACCAGAATTATTTGCCAACAGTCAGGGAGTTAAAGCTATGATATAATTGGATTATGCAACAAGGCAACAGCCTGTCATGTGTGCGGGAAGATGGACACTAAAAGGCAAAAGTAACCAAAAATAATACAAGTTTAATTAAAAAAATAAAAGGCCATAAACTTATCAAATGGACAAAACAAGACATAAAAACTTCCTATCCGGGAATAAAACCCGGGCTTCGGCAGTAGAGACGCAGTGTGCTACCCACTACACCAACAGGGATTCAAGAAACTGTAAGGGAGAAAAAAGCACAAACGTCAAAACACAAAGAACTCTCTAGGGCGATGGGCAGGTGCCAAGGGTTTGCCACACCCGGGAACTGCACCACTGGACCGAATACACAAAAACGAAAACTCTCCCTAAACAACAAAACACTGATACCTCTCAATCTCCTATTTGGTAGCTGACTGACCGCTCTAAACGGTCCTCGAGCATGGTTCTAAAGAAGATTCAGAACAATAGTAGCAGCGTAGTGAAAATACAGCGGCCAACAATTGAATACGTGTGTCAGTTATCACGGCCAAATACGGCAGGTCAAAGTGGACAACAAATACTGAACACGTTTTTAATCTAAAAGTGACCGAGAAGAAAAGTCACCCCCGATTTTACAATGACAGATGTTCTCATGTACAGGGATTCCTCCCCCCCCCTCCATCTACTCACGCCGTCACACCGCAGTCAAAACGATACATTTTCTTGTTTACTAAATGTTTTCTTATGTTTAAATGCTTTTTAATATTTATTTATTGTACAAATGTACAAGAACACGTACAAACAAAAACTACTATTGCTTATAAACATTGTTTATTAAAAAAAATGTTCAAAATGACCTACCACACAATGTTTAGGCACTCTGTGATGGTAGTTTAGGGACTCTTGAGATGCCTCACACACACACACACACACACACACACACACCAGCAGACGGACGCAAGATAACTAGTTTAAACAAGATTTAATAATGGAAACAAAATGAAACGATTAGGCTGCCGGTCACATAAATACAACAATGATCTGGCTTCAGCATGCGCCGCGAAGACCTCGGGTTAGCTTAGAGGCGACGGAATCAGTTTTTATATCAACTGCGACTGGTATACAGATGTCACTGTGTTTATGAAAACATGTCATCGGAGTTTACATTCCACCAAGCGCGTGCGTGCGCTAGGAATTGTGCACACTCACAAACCAGATCAACAGCGCTGAACACAAATACACTGAGTCTGTTTTCATCATTCTTGGAGATTTTAACAGAGCTGCCAAAATACAGACAACATCCTACTTGCCCTACTATGGATATTATATTAGACCACTGCTATACTGTATTAAAGGGTGCATATAGCTCTGTTTCCCGAGCTGCTCTGGGCCTATCTGACCACTCTATGGTCCATCTTCTCCCAACCTACAGACAGAAGCTCAAGTGGGCCAAGCCTGTGGTCATTACCATGAAGAAGTGGACCAGTGAGGCCAAGGAGAGGCTTCAGGACTGTATGGAGTTAACAGACTGGTGTGTGTTTGAGGACTCTACAAGCAGCCTGGACAAATACACTGAAACAATGACATCCCACATTGGCTTCTGTGAAGACATCTGTGTTCTGACCAGAACCCGTATCAGATATAACAACGATAAGCTCTGGTTTAACGCCAAACTTAAAATCTTGTGAAAGTCCAAGGAGAACACTTTTAGAAGTGGGGACCGGGCACTCTACAACAAGGCTAGGAACACACTGAGTAGAGAGATCAGAGCTGCAAAGAAGAGCTACTCCATCAAGCTGAAAAGCCCTCAACCATCTGGAAATGCTACAACAAACGACCAGACCAAAAAAAATCAGACAATGGAGGGTCTTCAACTGGCTGATGACCAAAACACCTTTTATTTTAAGTTTGAAAAGTCCAGCACCAATCAACAATACAACACCACTTCACACCCTTCTGACACCCATACAGTCTGCCTACCGACTCATCAAAAAACTAAGAGTGAGGAAGGCACCAAGCCCAGACGGAATGTCGCCCTCCTGTCTGAGAAACTGTGCTGACCAGCTTGCTACTGTTTTCACCAAAATTATCAAAAAATCATTAGAGCAATGTGTCTTAATAACATGCTCCACAATAATTCCCATTCCCCAAAAAGCAACCACCTCAGGACTAAATGACTACAGAATCGTCGCACTGACTTCAGTGGTCATGAAATCCTTTGAGAGGTTGGTCTTCACCCACTTAAAGAAGATCACCAACCCCCAACTAGACCCCCTGCAGTTAACGTATTGGGCCAACAGGTCTGTGGACGATGCCTTAAACATGGGACTTTACCACATCCTCGAGCATCTCGAGCATCCAAGTACATATGCAAGAGTTCTGTTACTGGACTTCAGCTCTGCCTTTAACACAATCATCCCTGGACACACCAAACTGACAGACCTTAGTGTGCTAGCCAGTGGATCCGCCTGCCAGGGGATCACAAACTTCCTCACTGGCAAAGAGCAGAAGGTGAGGCTGGGAAAAATCATGGAACCAGGATCATCAGCATAGGAGCTCCACAAGGCTGTGTTCTTTCCCCGCTGCTCTTCTCATTGTACACAAATGAATGTACCACCACAGACCCCTCAGTCAAAGTCCTGAAATTTGCAGATGATTTGACAGTCATCTGTCTCATCCGGGACAGCGCCGAGTCTGCCTACAGGCGGGTTGTGGATCAGGTGGTCCTGTGGAGCAACCCTAACAACCTGGAGCTGAACACAGCACAAACAGTAGAGATGGGCACTCACCATCCTCAACAGTACAGTAACAGCGGTGGACTCCTACAAGTTCCTGGGCACAATAATCTCTAGGGACCAAAAATGGGACATCAGCACCATCATCAAGAGAGCCCAGCAGAGGCTGTACTTCCTGTGTCAACTGAGGAAGTTCAACCTACCCAAGAAGCTGATGGTGCAGTTCTACACCGCCACCATAGAATCTGTCCTTACTGCATTTATCACAGTGTGGGGCAGCTCAGCCACAAAACATGACATCCAGTGCATCATTAAGTCTGCAGAGAGAACCATCAGTGCAAAATTACTCTCCCTACCGGACTTGCAAATGTCCAGAACCAGGAAGGATGCAAAGAACATTGTTTGTGAGCCATCAAACCCTGGACATCACCTGTTTCAGTATCTTCCCTCAGGTCGGCATTTCAGCCAGCTGAGGATAAAGACCTCCAGACTTAAGTAAGTAGCTTGTTTCCACACGCCATTACACTCATGAACAGCTAAGCTGAATTTTGTAATTGCACATGCTGAAACACAAACACGCAGTTTTTACTACATCCATATCTAGGACCCTCTCTCTCTCTCTCTCTCTCTCTCTCTCTCTCTCTCGCTCTCTCTCTCTCTCTTAAACTCAACTCAAACTCAAAAGATGCTTTATTGGCATGACAAATATGAGCATTCGTTTTGCCAAAGCTTTGTAACATAGACATACAAATACAAGTACAAAATACAAATATAAAAATAATAAGAAAAATTTTGCAGAATATTTATGTATATAAAATTACACAGTATAATAAAATATATTACAATAAAACAATAAGAGGAGAAAAATATATATTTTAAATAAACAGGTATATTTACAATAAATGGATGTGTGTGTGTGTGTGTGTGTGTGTGTGTGTGTGTGTGTGTGTGTGTGTGTGTGTGTGTGTGTGTGGCAGAAAAACAAACAAATTAGTCGCTGCAATTTGCATGAGTGAAATCCTAAACAGGTCAAGGTTCCATGTGCTTCCTCACCCCGGGTGTGTAACTACTGTTTATATAAACTCCCCGAATCAACAGAGCAACCACAACAGCTTATATATAACATTAAAATACTGACATGCACATTTACATCAGTCAGTAAAATAACAGACGTGACCGATTATTTTGGATCGTTTATATTAAAAGCTAAAAATATTTGCAGACAATCGTCACCGGTCAGGTTGGTTAAAAGCTTTATTGGACTCGTGTGATCATTTATGGATTTTGGTTTTGATTATGAATGGAGGTTTCGAGCTTTAGTAAGAAGAGTTCATGGTTACCTGGTTTATGATTCCGTGCTTATTTGTTCTGTTTGCTTTTCCTTTAAAATTTTTGCTGTGAATTTATTCTGCTAAAGGTTCCACAAAAATGCTCTTCAGGAACAGAAACTGATTTTGAAAATGAAGTGAATTTTGTTGAAATCACATTTTAAAAGATGTTTTTGTGAACATAGTCTGAAAAGCTTCATTTAAGTAATAGAACAAATAATCATTAAAAGTGTGTTTATTTTATCTGATAAATGAATCCTAATGTAATAGTTGTAAGGTTAATGTGTGAGATCTGAATAAACAAAAGACAATCAGGAAGAGAATATCACTCTGGACCATGTTAAATGAACTTTGGGTTTTAAATGAGACGTTTTGTCTTGAAAAGAACTGACAGAGGATTTTTCTGAGAAACAGAAATGTGACGAAGCTTTAAAATGTAAATCTTGACTTTTTTTTGTCAGTGTCGGGCTCCGGTTCAGACATACAAGTAACGTTTAGCTAATACTAGCAAGATAAAGTTAATTTTACTTGCACTTCTTAATTTATTACGTTCTGATGATGCACCAATTATACATTTTTTAACTGGATGAAACTGAACTTGAAATCTTAGTTTAAAAAATTAACAAAAATCCTCTTTGACCAAGTTAAATGTTAAACTTTATGTTAGGAATCGTCGATGGTTTCAGAGACTGTTAAGAAGATCCAGGCGTGATCTCAGGGGAACACAGGTTAAATAACAAACATAATGAGTGCATCCTCATCCTCCCTCATCAAGGTGGAAGAGCAGGTAGGGAAGGGGGCTGGAGGCACCCAGGCCAGGTGTGAGGAACATTGTTCCTCACACTTTTTAGAACTTGATCCTCTCAGTAGTTTGAATTTGCTCTGCCCACACGAACACATTTGAATAATTTTGCATTTGGCTGAACTCAATTCTCAAACCTTCATGATTTTTGGTGATTCACATAGAAACAGAGAATTTTCCGGATCCCGGTGAGTCTTTTCTTACTTTTCCTGCCTTGTTGCTGTAAAGAAACCCGACAGTGATGATCTGGTTCATGATTCTTGTGTTATAAAAGCTACTAACATTTAGCAAAAATGACTTTTTTTATCTTGTAGTGTTGTAATGTTGCACACAGTGAACGAGTTTGTGTGTTTTATGACTTAATTATGATTTTTTAGATTCATGATTTATTAGACCTGATGTTTGACTTTTCAAATAAAAAAAACAAATGCAAAATATTGTGTTATTTATAATTTAGCAGAACTGGAAAAAATTTAAACAAACAACAATAACAGCTATAAATACTAATAACATAAAAATAATAACAACAATAATAAAATGAATGAACTGATTCATAATAAAAGTTTCTTATTAAGACTTTTGTCGACTTTATCTGCTCTGACTGTGTAACTCTTACACATCACTACACACTGATCATTTACAGTTCAGCTTCTATATTTATTTTTATTTGTTCATCTAGACCCCCGTCAGATATGAAGAAACAGTTTCTGTTCATCGTTCTGTTTTTTACAGGTGAGATAATAAATGTAGTTTATTTATACTGGAGATCCTGAACCTGACTGCAGTTCATCCGTCTACATTTATCCAGAGATTCGTGGAGAAAATGATAAACATGCGCAGAATATTTGATTTATTCTCTATATTTTGTGCCACTTTTCAGTGAGAGTCACAGTGGGTTTGATTCTTTGTGGGAAAGGTAGAAAAGTCACAAACAAATCAGTCACTTTAATTTGCGTGTGTGACGTAAATCAGCCAGTCAGGGTGCCGTACATCCCTAGTGTTACGACCTTTAGTGGTGGTGCAGGGTTGCAACTAGATCATGCACAATACACTAAAATATTTCATAAACTAAACTTACTACCTTGTACCTTTATCTATATACACAATAGCTGGTGTAGGTTTGATTCTGGGTTTATGGTGGTGCTAAAGCTGCTCTGCAGTCCAAAGATATCAAACCCTAACAAAACAAAAATAAAATCAAAACACGCATTTCAACAAGCTTCACTGTTTATATGTGTACAGTATATAAGATAATACATAGGGGTCAGCACACACCTCTTACCTAACGTTCATATATACAGTGAACGTCATACATGCAGCACCGTGTATGGACACGCCCTTATTTACCTGCTCAGGGCCCGAACATACAACCACGTGAGGGTACAAACTAATTTCCCATAGAATGGACAGGATTGGCACGACACTTACAAAGATATATAACGACAAGAAAACAAAAATAACGCATGAAAGGATGATTCAAGTGACTGATTTGAGACACACTTGTTAGTGCAGGTCACATAACATATTTTTAAACCTTTACGAACCCAAGTTTTCTTTACAATTACAGAATCACAACTGAAACACAAAAGGAAAAATGAAGGGAGATGAGGGAAGAGATTTTAATATGAGACGAGGTAGATGGAGTCACAGATTACAAAAGATGAAGGACAACAAACGGAACATTAACCGCTCAACAGTGATTTAACAAATTAGAAGTAATAGAATATTAATTAGAATAGTGCAGATAAAAAAGACAAAAGAAAGGACATTAAAAAGCATTTTAGTGAGTGATCTGATATGTGGTACATTGTGGTGGCATTATGGGTCATGGGTGAAGATGGCACTGGTTTTACATGACACACCATCTACCTGTATCGCTGCTCCTCACTTTTGTTTGTCTACTCGCTTGTTTCATTGGTCTGCTGTTGAATTTGCAGAGAAAGTCAGAGTAAGAGGACTTAATTCAACGTGACGCCGCAAGTGGGATAAACAAGCCGGAATCGGGTTCGACTAAAGCTCCGGCCGGTGGAAACATTATCCTCTAGAGACCCGGCGTCCTCATATGAGGACATTACATTTCTGGTTCTCTGCACCATTCTACCTCGTTTTTTTGGCCTCATATGGACACACTGCCCGTACCACCTAGTGGTCATATGACAACATAACACGCAATTAATTGAAC
>JAOTRQ010094378.1:0-10586 GCA_028565875.1 Hoplisoma paleatum
GTGTGTGTGTGTGTGTGTGTGTGTTGGGGGGGGGGGGGTCGGATTGATGGGTAAGCATGGAAAATGAAATCAGAATCCGAAACAGAATCTGAAAATGTGCAAAAATAAGTTATGGATCCTTTTACCCAGTAGTTAATGTGTATCTTGTCACTTCTGTTTGAGCTCACACGGCTAAAGGATTTGTGCACCATTTGTTGTGGGAATTTCACATGCTGAGGGAATTGCTCACTGGTTTACCAGTTGAGGACTAATTAGCAGATGTGACTCTACACAGCCCATTGCAGGGCCTGGCTCGGGGGGCAGGTTGCAGGTTCTTACCAACCTACAGCCATCTGCCTAGAGCTCAACATGATGCTGTGATCCCCAATAATCTCCACATAACCAGAGGTGCCTGTCTTAGTGGCAATTAAAAAGAATATGGAAAAACTTTTATTTATTCAGATTCCAAATAAATAAATGATTGAATTAATGTTTGCCATTAAAATCTTACTCTAATTGGCCCTTGCGTCAAATCCACCAAGTCAACCATGCATCATCTATTGAATTTATGTTACATGTAAGAGGAATTTATTTTTACATTTAACACTTGTCCTAAATGTGACTCTCTCTAGAGACTTGGTAAGACTTTATTTAAATGCTAATGAAGAAGCTATTCTGACACAGCTGGCCGCTTTCATTGATTGGCCAATTCATAAACAAAATGAGAAGCAATTTGTGTTGCTAGTGTAGCTATGTTTAAATAATGTAGAATCAGCATATCAACAATGTAGACTTGTTATGTCTCGAAGGACCAGACATAACGTAAGCATACTGAAAGCTCTTTCAAATGTTTCAGGTGAACCAGGCCACATCGGACACCGTAATTGCTGGTTCTAAATTCAGACACGGGTAAGTTTAAATGAAAAGTAAGCCACATATAACAACAACAAACTGGTTTTGTACAACACATTATTTAATTCAGATGTGCTGCATTGGTAAAAATGACAAAGAAAAATTTGAATTTAACTCCATTTATCTACCCATCACTTTATTGAGCACACATCTGGTATTCATCTATATTTATATATTTACTATGATATTAATAAACAATGAGCCAATCGCCTGCTCTGTAAGCATTCTTTTTTTAAGGTTATCAAGTAAAATTCACTTTTATTAAACCACAGATTTCAAATCCATCCTACAGGGGCCAGTATGGCAGTTGATATTATTCCAACCAGATCAGAATTACCTGATTCCAATAGTTTAACAAGCTAGAATTGGTTAACATCCACATTGGAACGCAGACCAGCACTCATACCGGCCTTTTATAAATCTGGTTTGACACCCCTGCACTAGACCCATTGACTGACAGACTAGCTGCTCAGAACCAATGTACAGACCCCCAAAATTATTGTATTTTACCCCGCCCAGGGATCCAAGATTATTATTTTAGGAAGGAAGTCTGCTGTAGCCTCAGGGTGATATGTTTTGCCCATGATTGTGCTTGACCTGGAAGGGAAAAAAACTCTCTCAGCTCAGGTTAGTAAAAAACAAGAACATTGAAACATTTATTTTAGTTTTCCATATTGCAGGATTATGCAGGATTACACAAAATAAAATAAAGCATTACAAAGAAACAATGTAGACCACTGAGCTTTAATTTTATTTAATTAAAATCCTGGTTAAGAAATCATGGTCAGTACACAAGACCCTCAAATATCCAGGCAACACAGTTCCCAATGTGTTATAAATGAACAGAACAAAGCTCAGTACACTGCATGTGACAGTAACAGAATGAATAAAATAATTTAATGCAATAAATAGCTTGGTAAGTGTACAGATTACAGTATAATGCTTTTTACATAACAGTTGATTGTATTAATGCCTTTTCTAAGATGTCTTTATGATTTATTTTTAATCGGAAACATCAAACCATATTTACATGGAAACCTGATGTTCCTTTTTAATTACAAACTAAAGACGTCGTGGCGAAGCATTAATCACGCTTAACATACTTTCCTTTTTATAGGTCTACAATAGTAATGAGCCAAAACCACAAACTGATCCCCTGAAAAGGCCTTCCAATTGAAAGAATGAATTATGCAGCTTAGGATACAAATACCTATGGCTTAAAAATATATTAAAAAGCTATGTAAATGCATGAACATTTAAGTGCATAACAAACAACTGTAAGTTCATTCGTCATTTTACCCTTAGTCAGGACACAGTGGGAAAAAGATACACTAGACTGGCCAGTCACATCACTAAGTGTATTTAATCAATACCTGCACTTTTCTATGGGGATTTGACTCCTGTGAAGTGATCAAACAGTATGGATTAAAGGTAATTGCAAAAATAATTAATTTAGTTATTTGATATTTTATATACATCAAGTACATCCTAGGATTTCTCACTGGAGAGTTTAATAATGGGTAATACATTAGAAATACAACACTGTTTTGTACACCTGGTGCATTTAATATTAGTCTTTAAAACCATTTAAAATGTGTTATAGGAGCCTTGAGACCTGCCAACTGCAACAAAAGGTGTTAGTTTTTGCTGGTGTAGCATAACATTTGTGTATATGATCCTGTCAACTGGTGTCTTTCTCTTCCTAAACTGTTCATTTGTCACCTAGAAGATCCCATCTCAGACCCTCTTGGGCCTTATAAGCTTAATGTACCTGTCATTAAAAAGTGGGAGTTTGAGACATAATAGTCTAAGACATAAATAAGTATGGCTGGAACCAGTTAGTCATATGTTTCAACCCTTTAGTGGACAAGCACCTGAGCCTCAGCTGTGTCTGAACACAGTTAAAACTCATTTTGTGAACACTACATCAATCACTAAACCACTTTTGAGAGAGGGGCTCCATCATGCAGGATTGAGCCTGTCAGCAGAATAATGGGTTGGCGAATAGAACAGTGGTTGTAGTGAAAATACAATGCAGAAAGGGCTGGCGCGACTAAACTGTGTCTGACTTTATGCTCTGCCACTTTAATGTGGTTATCTCTTTGTTTTGCAAAGACCAAAAGCCAAATGGACTTTAGTTAACCTGATAATATATTACATACTGTATTGAGATGGGCTTACTTAGTGTCAAATAGGGTTTCATGTGAACTTAGAATTTAGAAAGCTGCTTTATCGAACTACTCAACCACAGAACAAACAACTAGTAGTGAAATGTAGAATCATTCACTTTCAAACCATATCTTAAAACATGCTGTGTCTTGGCTAATTAACCTTTACTGCAAGTATTTCTAAGTAATATGTACATTCTAAAAGAAAAAGACATAAAATAATATGTTATAAAATGATAATACTAGTTATATAAATCACATTTATGCACAAGAATCTAGATGATCAATGTACATTCATACTTTAAATCAGACAGACACAAAAGCCATATAAAAGAAGCCTAAATTAGAATTCTAAATTGTACCTATACTGTATGACCAAAGCTTAAACACATTGTACATTTAAAAAATAAATAGAATTAAAATAAACTGACTTCTATGAGACAGCTACTCTAATCAGAAAGCTCCTTACATGACTTTAAAGTGTTTATGTGACCATTCTTTTCAGTCAAAGAGCAAGTGACTGGCCACTAATGTTGGTTAATAAAGACCAAAATCTGTACAACATTTTTTCAACCAAGATTTCCTCATTGGGTCCACAGTGATGCAGAAACAAGAAAATCCCCTTCCTTCACTGTAACAAAAACAAGAACATTTATGTAGCAAGTTAACGGTGTAACACACATACAATTTATTTATGTTTTAATGTGATCTAGGGGTGCCCCATAAACAGTACATTCGGTTGGAGCCAGGGCATTTTATTAAATGTTTTTTGGGGCACTAAAATATTTGAGAATGAAAGCAATAACAACAAACCTGCAGACAGACATGTAATATCTGAATAGGGGTTTTAAGTATTGCTATAGAGATGAAAATGTAATGATGACAAATTATGTGCCACCTCTGAGTAATGACAAGAGGCTTTTTGCACTTACTATGTCATGCAGGCCTATAGATAGCCACATCCATAAAGCACTCAAGAATGTGCACGTCTGAGTGATCTTGTGCACATGAGCATATGTGCACTTGGACTACATAAATCCACAAAGACAAACACGACATGTTGTGAACAAACCATATCTAACTTTTTTGCCTGTATTTGTAAGGGTATGTTGCTTTTAGATTAACTTACTACATTTACAAAAAAATGTGTGCGATGTTAAAAAAGAAAATCAAAATTTCCTTTAGAACTCATTATATCACACTATATTACATTTCACATTTTTACAAGCTAGGACACCTTGTTTTACTGCAGAATCCAGTTTCAGCATCGCCTTAGCTCTGTCCATTTTCTCTATTGTGGATTGTGGAATTTTTTTAATGTTTACTATTTGTCACAAATTTTCATTTGTGATACATTTTTGCGCAAAATACAAAAGTATCCTTTTAGCTTGGTTACAGATCTGTATGGGTATGGTTACATGGAGCCTAAATTGATCAAATAACACTTCAATAGTTTCTATTATATTTTATTGTTCCAGAAGATGAGTTCCATTTTTTAAATTTCCTTGTCACTTCCTAGTAATTTACTGTAACACTGTTTTTTTTCTTTTTTCCGTTTTTTCTTTATAAAGTTGAAAATTATTAAAAAAAAATGCTGAAATATATCCTGTACAAATAAATATGAATTTTGACTACACAATGATTGACAGTCACATAAGGATAACTTATTGTGCTGTTGACTCCAGGTGAACTGAGATTCAAAAGTAGAAAAGCATCTATTCTCTTTTCTTTACAAAGAAACATATAAATATCAGTTAAATAGGGGGTTGAAGAGAATTAAGAAATTGCTGCTCCAACCCAATAGTGATGGTGATATGAGAACGCCTTTGGGGAATTTCAGAGTTTCAAGAGGCATGCAGGTCTAATTCCTCTAATGGCATGCCATAGCTATGCCAGCATAACCACCTTAAATTCCCAGATCTTCTGATGTAATCTGTCAGTGGCTTTACAGGTATGTAAACAGGGCAGGTCTTTGGTGAATCAAAAACATAATCTCTTTTCACACTGAAATAAGTATAGCATATTAAAATACCACAAAGCCAAAATTGTGCATAAGTTTAAAACAAAAATAAGCTAAATATTATAACAGAGGATGAGTGTATGGATTTCTAATGTACGTGTACTTTTTGATCTCTAAAATACCGCATGCAGACATACACATGCAGAAAAAGTCACTTTATTTTGAAGATTCTTTGCATCCCTTATACTATACAGTACATACATATAAGCTTGTAAATTTTATTGTTTCAATTATTATTGTTATTGTAGTGCCTTTATGTAAAGTTAATTTTAAATGACAGTCAATGATTTGTTATTTAAAAAGGAGTACAGGCAAATATATTTGTTTGTAATTTAGTAAGTAAAACGAAATATAAAACGTAATACCTTCTGCACAGAAAGTCGTAACAGAGTCATATTTATTTTGTTCCATTAACCATTTGATTAATTAGACTTTTTGATTATTTGGCATTGATTATAATGTTAGTTATTGTTCTTTTAGTTGAACCTTGAAGACTGATTTGTAGTCCAGACAGACCAGGCATACATTCTGTGTTTATACAGGGCAACACTGTTGTAGCATGTGTTAAATGAAACCTGGTACTGTTGTCATAAGATAACTACGCTCTTTAACCTAATTGTTAGGGTACATGACTCGTAACTCAAAGGATGCTAGTTCAAACCTCACCACTGTTCGAATTTTAGCAAAGCCTTTACACCTTATTGCTCACACTGTCTACTGTAACTTTAATGTTTATTTGTTAACTTTAACTTTAATGGTTAGCTTTAACTTTAACAGTTAACTTTAATTTCATTTAATAAATCTTGAAAATATAAACTTGATGAAACTTGATGGCCACTTTGATGGTAGATTTTTTCATATTTTTTATTCACTCCAAAAGTACATTCACAAATATACTTTTTAGTTACTATTATACTATGAATATAATATTTAATTGCAAGTCTGCAAATTACTGCCATGAATAACTTTAGCATTTTTTTCTTATGTTACTGTATGCAGGTTATTTCAAGCGTCACGGTGGGACTAACACTGGTCAAATCCACCAAAACGTGTTGCCAATCTGTTCCAAGCTACAGTGACACACACAAAACAGTTTTCAGTAAGTTCTACTAACTTGACTGCATGTCTTTGAACTGTGGAAACCGGAGTACCTGGAGGAAACCCACAAAGACATGGGAAAAACATGCAAACTCCACACAGAAAGCTCCCAATTCGATCTGAGTTTTCTAGCTAATTAGCAAAATACCATGCCGCCCTATACTAATTCATTGTTGCCTTACCACTCTTTTAACTTATTTAGGGTTATGATGGATCAATTTGAAAATCAAAAGGTAGGAAACACCTCCATAAAAGATGTCAGTCCATCACAGAAGGGACTAACTTTACTGCTCTACCTTGAATATGAACCCTCTTGCTGTGAGGTTAAAGTATATAAAAATATGCTTAAAGAAGGGTTTATTCATGGAGAAATATGATATACATAATATAAATACAAAGCCACATGAAACTATAAACGTTTGAAATAATTTCTACAGCTTATTAGTCAGTCACAAAAAAAACTTTAAACCAAAGTGCAAACACTTGTATCTTTATGTGTATTATTACAAAATAATGCCGTTAAAATACAGGTCTGTTAGGAATCGATGGTGATTTTGCGACTGGAATGCACAGCTACAATACATTAATTTAACAAATAAAATGGGCGCTTTAGCTCTCATAGTGTGTCTGACATCAAACGTGCACAAGTAAGCCAGAGAGAGAGAACATGCAAATAAGTGACATTATTTGCTTGTCTTTTTGAGTCCAAATATGTAATTTGCCTTCAGTCGTGCCTTCATACTGTTCTGAGGAGAAGACATATTCTTGGCTATTGAAGAGCATGACAACTTTAAACTCAGGGTATCAAATAAACATGCATCAACCAGGTGTGGGTAGGCAGGGGGGTATTAGAGAGTGGAAGATATTTTTTTCTGTGAAATATCTCTGCTTGGGAAAACACTTTTTGGACATATAAAAAAGGGGAATGAAAACAAGATGGAATGAATGGTGTGCTTTTGAGACCAGTGTGAAGTGAGCTGAGCCAGGGGCTGGGTCTAATCCACAGCGCCTCAACAACTCTCCCACACACACACATTCATGGACAGACTGGGATGTGAGCCTAAATCAAAGTACATTTCATTTCCACACAGGTTGTTGAATGCTGTCATAGTGACCTAACATATATATCCGTGCTAAATAAAAGAAATGTGTCCACGTTTATGGTTCTCGGTATCGGATCTACTTTTACAATGACTAAATGTGATTTCCAAATGTGATTGCTCCCCAGAGGTTGTGAAGAGGTCCTCTGAGAGAAGATTTAATGTAAATGAAAGCTGATACGGCTCATCGCAGCCAGTGAGCGTTCAGTTCATGAAGCTGCTCTCTTACTTAGAGCGAAACAGTGATGCTGTCATTGACCTACATACATGGCCGCACCTATACACGCTGGAAACCAGAGCTTCACAATACTGCAGAACATATGCTATGAGTGGAACCATATGATGCTGGCTTTCAGCAATAAGACCAAACAAATTTTGTTCCAGGCTTTGTTGAGACAGTTTAAAACACAACTCGCAATATGACTGCAGGCTGCAACCCTGGAATTCTGGTTTGAACCTCTGCTATTTTGTGATGTCTGCAGATGGTAACTTTTAAACTTCTGATTTTTAAAACAGATGTTAGAACAAAAAGACTAGCAGTATTTTACTCCAGTTTATTTAGATTTTAACAGTTTGCTTTTAGACCAATCTTAATTAATCCTGCACATTTAACCCAATCTGTGCAGTGAATCACACATTTACACACATTGGTAAACACACACTAGGGGCAGTAATGAGCACACACGCTTGACATGGTGAGCAGCCCTAGCCACTGCGCCCGAGAGGCAGCAGGGGTTTTGTGTTTTGCTCATCTGCACTTCCGTCTTGACTCAAATCGGCTTTTTTCTGATCACAACATTTTATGGCATGTTTTATAGGCTTATATGTTATATAGACATAGACCTTGTTGGGAAGTGGTCTCGTCCTTTCAGCCTCCCCTGAGGGTCGCCTGCAGTGTGGGGTGAGTTTGGCGCCATCTGGTGGCCTGGCGAGCAAGAGCACCCACTAGTGCTGAATGCCGCCAGGTGTTGCTAATTTAACATCGGGTTTATAAGCCCAGCCAACTCAGCCTCACACTGCAGGCTCATCGCATAGGAAACGTGTTGCGTTCGGTCCGGTAACGAGCAGCTTCGTGCGCTAGGTAGGTTCTTGTTTGTGTTAGCGTTAACATTCTCTATGTAGTCCCCGTTATGTGTTTTTAGTGTAGTGCGTCCTGTTCACCCAATCGCTGGACGTGAATCCCAGCGCCTCTGTTTACCTGATCGCTGACGTGAATTCCAGCGCCTCTGTTTACCTGATCGCTGACGTGAATTCCAGTGCCTCTGTTTACCTGATCGCTGACGTGAATTCCAGCGCCTCTGTTTACCTGATTGCTGACGTGAACTCCAGCGCCTCTGTTTACCTGATCGCTGACGTGAACTCCAGCACCCCTGTTTACCTGACGGCGGACGTGAGTCCCAACACACCTGGTTACCTGACTGCGGACGTGAGTCCCAACACTCCTGGTTACCTGACTGCTGGACGTTAACCCCAGCACTCCTGTCTACCTGACCGCTGGACGTTAACCCCAGCACCCCTGCCTACCTGACCGTTGACGTGAGTCCCAACACTCCTGTTTACCCGACTGCTGACGTGTGACAAAAAAGAATCCTTGGATACTTTGAATCTTTGAATAGCTAAAGTGATCCCAAAGGTCACTCATTGTCTTTTAAATGTCCAAGAAGGCCATGATCAGATTTCCATCTGGCTATTGCCTGGTTAGTGTACATTTGTATTAAACATTGATGAGGAAGCCTTCTATAATGTAGAAGAAATATTTTAATAGACATTAATAATGTATTTACTACAAACAAAACACTGGTCCCTGTCACATCAGTGGTGACTAAATCTCACACAGTCTCACACAGAAGGTTTGATTAGAATGATGCATAATCTTTGACAACCAATGACATTCTAAACTGGATCTTTACCACAAATTCAAATCACAGAATACACTGAAGGTTTGAGCAAAAACATGTAAAGATGTCCTATGGGAACAATATTGTGAATACCCATGAATAGTAGCAAAGCAGTTTAAACACTTTTGTATTTTGGTTTAATATTCAAAATTATTCAGTGGGTTTTAGCATGCATTTTAATTTTTTTTATTGAAAAAAAAATCATTGAAAAATTCTACTGCGTGGATGATCTGTTAGCTGATGATCTGTTTGTTAGCGGCACTATTTTTACCTACAAAAAGTATTTATAATAGATTTAAATGATTTGGCTACTACTGAAATAATACATAACATTAAATACATTTGTTTTCCATTGATGGCATAAGGGTTGCATCAGTGGCATTAGTGACTTGCATATGTGTAAACATACCACTAACCCAACGGCCTACATTAAGATACACATGAGAAATACATGCCGCAATATCTTTTCCCAGCAGGTCCATGATTGTTTCAGTAAGATTATACCAACATGCTATAAAAGCATTAGCTTCATAGATAAAGTAAGCACATGCTTTACTGGTATGCCTGCAGTTCATTACAATCTGTCATATACTAAACATGTAGGGTGCAGCATAACTTGTAGTATTAGTCAACAGTGACTGCAAATTCATATTCAGTCTCATTCTGGTTTACAGCAAGAATTGGCAAAACTGCAGCATTGGCAACTGGGCATTATTACAAAAGTTGTATTATGGTTCAGAGGGAAAATGCCGTGAGGGTACGGTACTGTGCTGTACGCAATTCGTAGACACTGTGCTGTACGCAATTCGTAGAAAGCAAATTGTTTGTAAGGTCGAAAGTATCACAAATGCTTCTAAAATCTGATTCTGGAATCTAAGTAGAATGAGAATCTGAAACAATTCAATTTCAGATTTTGAATTTCTAGAGAATTCAAATATTATGTAACAATGAAAAATCAATAAGAATAAAGAAGTGTCTCTTTATACAGTGGAATTGAAAATAGTAAATATTTAGCTTGAAGATAAGATGTACAGTCCAGATGCTCACATTATGAACAGTATGTGTAATGTGCAAAGATAAATTGGAAGTGCACAATGTGTATTGAAAATAAGATTTATTCATGATGTGTGCTGTCTTTGAGGAAGTCAGAAGGTGTCCGTGAGAGATCAGATCAATTTTGATGAGACCCTCTGCAGTCGGGAAGAAACAGTTGTAAGGAGGATACTTATAAACTTTCTTGACAGAGGGTAGTGATTGCTGGAGTGTATGTCAAAGACGGAAGTTATCAACCGTCATCTTTCTCGGTCAATTCAGTGTTTGGGGGACATGTAGTACCTGGACAGAAGGCTGGCTGCAGCTAATCACCTGCTCAGCAGAGTGCCATGTGCTGTAGTTCTTCTTTTGCGGTAAT
>JAOTRQ010094398.1:0-10584 GCA_028565875.1 Hoplisoma paleatum
ATAAATTATTGATTTGCGGGTGCCACACACAATGATCAAGAGCACACTCAAGAACAGATTGAATATGATATCAGACACTAGAGTACATTTTTCCGGATGTTGTTGTTAAATTACCCAAAACTTGCTGCAAGCCAGATAAAAACGAGGAAAGAATGGACTAGATAAGGCATCATACATATTTTAGGATGTATTATTAGTAGTGCTGACAAAACAGACTGCTGTGCTGACCCATAAAAAAGGAACAGATCAAGACATCAAAACTTGCTAGTACATACAGGTCCCTTGTACGTGTGCACAAACTTTTAATTAATATTTAATGCACGCACAAACACACACACACACACACATGCACCGGGGCTTGTTTTTCTTTGCTGGATGAGGTAGCAGCAGACTCTTTAAATTGTTGAGGCTCACATTTCCCAGGGTAAAGAATGGACTTCACCTAAGCCATGGTGTAGTTGTATCTTCTCCATCACCTGTTTGTACACATTTAGTGCCAGTTTATTAGGCACACTTACAGTCTTCAAGCACTCATTGGCCATTTTATGGGGTGCACCCACTAACAGGTTAATCTTGGTTTGTTTATTAGGTTTTTACATGCGTGTTTTACACTTGGTTACATTCATTTTTGAAACTTACATGTTGTTACTCATGAAACAAGATTCATCATTTTACAAGTTTAGTTCAAACACTAATAGACAATTTAGTATCTCCAGTTCAACTCACATGCATGTTTTTGGACTTTGGAAAGAAACTGGAGTTTCTGGAGGAAACCCACACAGACACAGGGCAACATGCAAACTCTACAAAAACTCTCGTAACGCCCCACCTTCTTGAACCAACAGTACAGTACAAGGTGGCAGTTAATGCCAGAATCATTATACTTTCATAAAGCGACATGATACCATTTGGAGCATGTAGAAAAAATAGTACGTCGACCTAACTAGACTCAAGATAAAGATCTAAGTGTTAATAAAAAAGAGGGTTCAGTATTGTGGTACAGAAGACTATTCATCTGTTTAGAGTTACAACAAGAACAGTGACTAAAGGGTCATGTGCATTCAGATCATGACATCAGACATTACAAATCCATTTACAGTAATGCATCACGGTGGCATATGTGACTAAAAACTAAATGAATGTACTAATATTGTGGCTAAGCGTATTCATAATATGACATCCTGACCCTGAATGAAATTCTTTATATTTCAGGGCCTGTTTCAATGTTTAGAACAGAATGGACTTGGGGCTGTTATACACTAAACAGACACTTTTTTAGACCCAAATGTATATGTTGATAGTTTGGAACTTTGTGTAAATTCTCATTGATTTGATACAGATGAAAACATTTGCATCAACTGCATAAACACATGAACAAGTATTTGTGTAGCATCGAGCATTAATAAATTAGTAATTGTTTGATAAGGTACCCAAAATGTAATGTGGCTAATTGGTGAATTTGTTATCACATAGTTATATATTAGTACATTTTCAGATGCATGCATTGTTTGTATGTTTTTATAGATAATGTATTTTCCATTTCCATTTCCAAACTTCAATTCAAATATTCATTAATGTGTAAAAATGGGATTATAAAGTGTGTACGTTTAATAGTATTTTCTTGTCTGGCATTAATACTTTCTGAAAGGCAACTGTCAAATTTTGTGTATCTGTGTGTGTGTGTCTGTGCGTGTGTGTGTGTGTGTGTGTGTGTGATAGGCCAGTGTTTCCAGTGTGAATCCAGGAACAACGTATATGGTAACTGTCAGTGCAGTTGCCTCCTCAAAGCAAAGTGCAGCTGTCAGTCGTATGGTTACCACTACTGATGCTGGTGAGTGTTCCTTTATTCTAGCATTTTTTCCTCATTTTATTGAAATGTAGTAGAAGTAAATGTAGTAGTAAAAGCCACAACTAAAAAACACTAGATAACACTGTCTGAGCAACAACAGTTTCCCCCTTGCTGCTTTTCAAACTTATTTAGAATACTAATGATGACAACAAAAACATCTGTAGGATTAATACTGAACAGCCATTGTCATATTCATCCTTTCATCTGAAGGTAACAGGAAACATGTCATTTTATTTCATTAGCGATGACCAAATTAGCCACTCATGAATCAACGAATCATTAATTTCAAAAGTGTTGACACACCTGTTTAACACTCTGAGAAGACCATGACCTAGAATCTCTCGAAGAGCACTATGCTAGGTCAAGTGATAATAATAATGAGAACTTTAACTTTAAACAATAGCCCTGCTAATTAGCCAGTTATTCTATTGTATTATTAAATGTCAATGTGTGCCGCACTGCTAATGCATGTAGTTGTTTTACACATCAGGTAATTTGTGTAATGTGTGTGTATGTGTTTGTATAGTTCCTGTTGCCCCATTTAAACCAGAAGGCGAGCGAGTAGGCTCAAATGGAATCCTTCTCTCTTGGAAGATGCCACCTCCACCTGACTTGAGCATCCATTCGTTTATAATCAGATACAAAGAAGTGTGTCCACATCCTGACCCTACATTTACAGAGGTCACAAAAAGCCTGGACATCCCAGAAACCCTCCTGAACACCCTCTCACCTGGAGCCACATATAATATTAAGGTACTAACATATTTACCCACAAACAAGAAAAAATGTTTCAACTCTTAAATAAACTGGTCAAAGCTTAGACAAAACTGGAGATAAATGACATGGTCAAAAGATTGTGAAATCCTGACTGAGAGTTTTGGACAACAATATTATCAATATTATTATAACATTAATATAAACATAATGATTTCTTTTTTATGTGAAAACTATCTTTCCTATAATTTCTTTCCTAGGTCAAGTATAATATCAGGTTAAAACTATCTTACTCTCAATGATTGATCCATATGCCAATGGCATTCATTTAGGCTAAGTTCATGACTCATGTGTAGGGCATTGGAGTTCCACAATGTATGTATATATATCACATATACATTATACATTAATATTATTAACTTAATCTCCTTTGCCCACAACTTACTAGTATTTAAGCACTATTTACTGTGAACTATGCAATAGAGAATGTAGTGTTTTTCACTAGCAAATTAGAATGCAAACAGATCTCAACTGTGCTGATCACCACCTGGATATCCAGACAGACTCAGGAGTGACAGGTTTTATAAGGAAACAATGGGTTCAGGGACACGAGCCATCACAGGGCTTCAGTTAAAGAGACATACAACATCATGTGTTCAGGGATGCGGTCTATGGATAAGTGACTGTTGAACTGAAAAAGAAAGAGAGAAATCGTTATCTGTTGTGATTCAGACACTCTCATCAACACTGAGAATCAAAAAATAAATAAAAACAGCATCTTATATCTTTGTGTGGTTTTCCTCAGGGTGTGCCGGCTTTCTCCCACAATCCAAAAACATGCAGCCAACAATTGGAGACACTGTCTTGTACTTAGCCATTAGGATGTAAAGCAATTGTGCATTGTATTGTCTTATGACTGGATTAAAAGAAAGGACATCAGGTGTGAAAAATTGTCAAATTCAATAATGCAGATCACGAGCCACTGTGGCAACCTTTAGAAGTAGCAATCGAAATTTAAAAAAATAATTAACTATTTGTTATCTTAAGTATTAGTGTACCATAACAGCCATGCTTATTAATGTTTTTAAATAAAAAATTGTGTGAATCTCAAACATGCTATCAGCCAGTATCTACAAGCATGATTAGTCTGAATTAAAACAATAATAATAATAAACAATGCTAGTTGTGTCAAGAAAGTGTATATGTGATAATTAGGCAAACATACAGATAGTTGGTTTTACATGCCGAGGGAATTCACCCCTCTCTGGGAAAGTTGCCAGTGACATCCACTCCATTGCTCATACTAAATTATTTACCAGCCCTTAATTATTTACTTTGTAAAAAGATCTAGGCTTTTATGATATTTCTGTTTTTATTTGTGTCTCAAATTAAGTATCATGTTAAGCTCCTTTCCCTCTTAGTTATATGTAAATCTGAGTGTGTTACAGCTGTGTGGTTAAATGGTTAAATGCACAAGATGTATTTCATCTCATGTTTTATTGCTGAATGCATGTGTATATGTGGTTTCACTGCGTTTGTATCGTTAAACATTAACTTCATCGTTCCTCTTCCTCACCTGGTAGGTTGCAGCAGTGAACAAAGCAGGAATTGGACCTTTTAGTCAGTCCCTTTATTTCAAAACTGCAGAGGCCCGTAAGAAACTTTTTTACATTTCATTTTTGAATATATATGTTGATTCATGCCTACGTTGTTAGGTGTAGGGCTTGATGCAAGACTGACTATTCTTTTCTTGTGTGTGTGTGTGTGTGTGTGTGCAATTCTACAGCCCCTGGGATGGTGATGAATCTTACAGCTTATGCTCAGAATCATTCTTCGGTGGTACTAATCTGGTTTTTACCCGTGCGCATCAATGGACTCATCACCCAATTTGCAGTGAAAGCTAAACACGCCAGAACAGGTCAAACTGTTCGAGTTCTTGAGCTCGATGCTGAGCAGCTCATGAATGGAGCTCTGCCACATTGCAATGTATGACAGTGTGTATTCTATTATTAGCATTTTGCATTTCCCCAATTACTTTAATAATTATTTCATTAATTAATTTCATTCATGATCCTTTTGTTATTTATATGGACAGTACCAGTGAAAAGTTTGGACGCACCTTCTCATTCAGCAGTTTTTCTATATTAATAGTAAATACATAAAAACTATTGATGAACCTTTGAATTTATGTAAAGTTATGTTAACTCTTTAATTCTTAGTGATTAACCTAAGTGCCAACCTGTAGCATAGTGTTATGTGCACAAAACATGTGGTTCGATTGTTCAACAATTATATAAATATAATAAATGTAAAATAAAACAGAAGGAGAAACAAATGCACAACAAAATATATCGTATTGGCCCGAGTATAAGCCGCACTTTTTTCCAAAATTTCGAACATAAAAAACTGGGATGCGGCTTATTTGCGCAACGGGTAAATTTTCTGATGTAACAGAAACTTGAAATATAGCGCACATTTATAACACAACATGTTATGACGCAACATGATATGACGCAACAATGACGGTCATGTTTGAATTTTTGAATAAGTGGTTATTGGGTTTATTATCATCGTATACCGACCCAGCCAACGTCACCTCCTCTGCTCATTAAGTGTCTCCGTTCTTACCGAGGGCGCCCCGGCACCGCCCGCCTCATACCAAAGTTCTGGAAGCAACGCCTTGCACCATCTAGCGACAATTACCGTGAGCTTTGAGCCCAGTATCCACCACACCAGCCCAAAGAGAATAAAATACTAGATCAAGTTTTATTTTCTCAATTTTTATATATTTTTTTCTAAATCCCTCTCAAAATTAAGGGTGCGGCTTATATGGGCCAATATGGTAATTAAGTTTATTCAGTACAGAGATTTAAAGATGTTTTTACTATCTATTTTCTCCTGTATCTTAAGTTCATGTGTACATTGCAGTATGCTGCAGAGTTCTTGTCACGTGGAACACCCAGCCCTTCTGAATCTTCCCTGATAACATCTGCTACGTTGTCTTTAATGACGATGTCCGCCATCCCTCCAGCCTCAGTTTGGAATGTGCCAATCACAGTGAGCATGGACAAGCTCCGCCCTTATACAGCTTACGTTTTTGAGGTTTCGGCTTTCACCAGTGATGGGGAGGGACAGATAGCCAGCACCATGGTCCGCATGCCCGAATCTGGTATGCACAACATTAACACAAATCATTTCCAGTGTAGCATGACTGATGCAGGCAGAAATACACAAACAATTACTGAATAATTTATTAGACAGTTTAAATGCTTTGGCACTGTTTTATAAAACACACACAACTACACACGGGTAGATAGGTAGATATGGATTTTGAGACTCATGGAAGAAATAGCAATGAAGCACATGATATTGCCTCTGGTTGACCTTTTATCTCCCGCAGTGATATATCCTTATATAGCCTCAATGCCACTTTGTGTGTGTTGTTTGTATAGCTCCAGAGGATTCTCCAAATAAGCTTTCAGTACAGAACATTACGTCAAGATCTCTTTCGCTGGCCTGGGAGCCTCCAACCATCATCACAGGTCGTTTCAGCTATGTCGTCCAGCTTTACAGCCCAACAGGTACAGTAATCAATTGATGTATCTCTAAATTCATATGAATGAATGAAACACTCAGGATTAAACAGGCCCATAATACAATTGTCTGTTCTGCCTATTCGATTATAAAAATGAACCTGATGACGAAGATATCAGATATGCCCTATTAGGTCCACTGGAACCTGGCACTTTAGCTTAACTATAAAAATTTTTACTAATTATCTGCATTTTTAAACAACACCCCTGAATATTGGAAGTGGTGGACTTCTTGAACGCTTCATCTGTGTTAATGTTGTGTGACTTTGTTTGCTTTAGGACTAATACATGAAAACAGTACAAGTGATCAGGCAATCATGTATGCTGGACTGACGCCATACACACGTTATCGTGTAGTTGTCAGGGCCAGGTCGGCAGGGGCCAATGGTCCAGCATCAGAGACCAGCATTTCAACTCCTTCAGAAGGTAAGGTGCACACCTTACACTTCACAATGTCATTTAATGATTAATCTTGTTTTGTTTTTACCTCGGGTTGAGTAACTAGTAAATGAAACTCTAACTTGGATTAACATGAAGCTGTAATATGTAACCGTTATCTGTCATGAATGCAACCAAAGTGTAAACCATGATGTTACATTCTTAAAAATAAACAAACAGACTTTTTGGTGGCGTCTCTTTAAGGATTTTATAATCATAGAAAAGTGTGCTTCTCTACATGTGACCACGTGGGGCAATCTTCTGTGTGGAGTTTGTATGTTTTCCCAGTGTATACTTGGGTTTAAAAACATGCAAGCCATTATATGTAGTTTGAAGCACATTTTCCTGTGACTTTATTAGGAGCTTTCTTATATAATGTGTGTGTGTGTGTGTGTGTGTGTGTGTGTGTTAGCTCCAAGTGCCGTGTCATATATTAATGCAGCGGCTGAGGATTCCACATCTGTGAGACTGTCCTGGGGGATGCCCAGCCAGCCTAATGGACTCATCACTCAGTACCGTCTACTTGTCTTGCACTATGAGACAATCGTGCAGGACATCACTCTCCGTGCTCAGGAGCAGGTATACACGCACAATTATCACTGTACTACTTAAAGCGAACCCACTGACCTTTAGTCTGATGTGACTAAACTTTGTGTTGTAGGTTACGAGGCAAAATGGTGACCGTAACGGTATGTCCACAGGAGTTTTCACAGCCAGTTCTCAAGTTCTGCAACGCTACGCAAGACAGCTTCATATCAGCACAGACTCGGCGCGCTCTACATTCACACTTCCACCCTACAGCTTTACTAGCTTCACCTTTACTGAAAAGACTGAGGCAACTGACTCTCACTCCAGTCGTTTACGCACGTCTGGAACATCCAGCATGACCCTGACCACCGCCTCTCCTCCCACCCCTCCATCCTGGCTCACACTTTCCTCTGAATACACTAATTATGCAGCCTTCGACGATAATACTGACACAGAGACCATGAAGCCCATTACTAATATTTTACCTTTGACCTCAGAAACAGCTCATCCACCAGTTGTGAGAACAGCCCAGCCACTTTCTTTTACAAGATCTGCATTCACAAGTTTGACCCTACAGCCGCGCAGTGCCACACAAACGGCAGTAACTAGCCGAATTGAAGGTAATTGAACTTCTAAAACTCAGCCCACCCTTTTAATATTTCAACGGCAAGGTAAATGGTCTTGTAATTGCTCAAACCCACTACTGCTAGATTAACACGGTGCGGCCTTTGAGCAAAGATCTTAATTCTCAATTACTAACAGATATTTTCAAATACTGAGTATAACTGAGTTATATTCAGTATTTGAGTATAACTCAATTACTAATACTCAAACAAATCAGAATCTGTATTTTACGAGTACTGACATAAGTACTAGATAAACAAATTAGCAACATAACAGTGGCACAAACAGACAAGTGTTAGGTGAATGTCAGAAAAATATCTGTAATATCTGTATTCTATTGAGCTTTAATTTAAATGCTAACTTAAAGGGTCCCTATTAATTATCCTTCTTTTTTGCAACCAGTGTTTTTTGTTGAAAATTGTGTTTATTTGACTTCTACCAGCATTAGCTGACCAATGCAAAATAAATAAATATGGGGTTTTGAACTACAACATTTAGGGTAATAATGTAAATGAAATTTTTGACTGTTATATTTAGTTTTTGTATATTTTACATTTTTACTTGTTTTTGACTCTTTACCATCATTTATTCCTTTCATTGGTTCAGTTTTTGTCTTGGCAATATGCAGTCATACTCATACATTATAAAATATCAGTACTGGTCCAATCATAAACTGATTTCTCGTCGTCTAGAGAAAAAACAAACTTACTTACAGTCTGAACAAAAAGTTTCCTGTGCTAAAAAAAGTTATAAAACACAAGAATAGGAACAAGAATCACCATTTTAGTTGATGAGTTTGTGAGTGAGTGATTTCGTTTCTGTGTTATGTACAGTTCTGCCAGCCACTGAAGAACTAGTGGACTTATCCTCCAGTGATATGTCTTATGTGGTGAAGAGTCTAAGTCCTTTCACCGAGTACAATTTCAGCATATCTGCCTATACATCTGTTGGTAAAGGACCTGCCACCCTAATCACACAGAAAACACGTGAACAAGGTAAAGTGACCCCAAACCCACATACTGTCTCTTATCATTAATGTGCCCGATTCTTAATTAATCCGCAAAATATTGTTGGCTCATTAGTACCCAGCTCTGTTCAGGACGTATACTATCAGAACATCAGCTCCACATCTGTCCTTATTGGCTGGAACCCACCTCTGAAACCTAATGGGAAAATAACACACTACACAGTGTATCTGCTCAACCTGCACAGACAAAAGGCCCTACAACAGATCACAAACACTACTAGCATAATGCTAACAGGTATTGTTACTATTGTACTTAAAGTCCACTCTGCTAATGTGCTGTTAAAGCAGTTCTGATCTGACCAGATATGAGTCCTGTGGCATCTGATACCACCACATTCTTTACCTAGTGTGCATTGACAGATGAATTGTGGAATAGTTCATCTTGGTGCATTCAGTCCTGACGGTGGTCCAGATGATAAAATTCATGGACATGTGCTGTCCGAGTGCCATCTGTGACTTAAATCTTGGTCCACAGTTACTAGGCACTCATCAAAGCCCTGTATGAGCACTCCTTTCATCTGGCATTAGCGATTTGGCTTTTATCAGTCACAGGTCTTCATCATTTGCTGCTGCATTTGCTCTTATTTCCAAGCCTTACTCTCATAAGTCCAAAATTGAACATCTCCCTGTCTGGTACATGCGCAGGTGTTACAAAAAAGCACTGACATGCACATTATTGGTGCATTTTGCACTTTATGCTATTTTGACATGGATAAATGTTACTGTGTTCTTCTTTTCTACAGGTCTAGATAAGTACACACAGTACAGGGTGCGTGTGGCCGCCTCTACAGCAGCAGGCGAAAGTCCTTTGTCTGATGAAGATAATATCTTTGTACTGACAACAGAAGATGGTATGGAAATAAATCTCACTCGCTTTCACTTAGCTACTTATACTATTTAGGATTCTAAAGTCTATATCAGCTCTCAATGGGCACAAAGCACATGGAAATACCCAGGTCGCCAGTCTCATGCCTGGTAGAAGATGAAGGTCCCTGCTGAGGTTTCTCTCAAGTTTTTCTTTTTTCAGTACTTTAAGGAAAATTCTCTTGTCACTGTTGCCCTAAGCTTGTCTAACAGGTCAAATGTGTCGTACAAGTACATTTTACTTGGCTTGACTTTACACAAACACATCTTTTGTATTTTAGCAACATTGTTAGAGATGTAAATGGCACTAACCACAATGCACTTCGATTCACAAAACTGGTTAGGAAATGATTTCTCTCAATTCTTTTAAAGAAAATGAAATGGAAGACAGTTCATGACAATAAGTCCGTTTTAGGAGCAAATCGTGCACTTACGTAAATGTACTGTAATTGTGTGTAGTGTGCACTCAGCACTTATGTCTAAGCACACACTTTAATGGGAAAGTGTCTCAAATGAACGCTACACTTTGGGGGACGTGATGGACTAACATTTGATTCTCTAGTTTGCCAAAATATTCCCCAGCTTTTGATTATTTAAATATTCCTTCCCCTTGCGGTACAAAGGTAAAATTGATTCGGTTTAGTGTGCGCAGTTTCCATTGCTAAACAAACATTTCACATTGTATTTTTTAGCTATTGAAGTGCTCCATACCTATACTTTCAGTGCAGTGTTTCTCGGACACACTAAAACATAGTGCTTGAAATGTGCAAGCGCGTGGAAGGGTTGGTAGGACATGACAGGGTTTTTACACCAGATGCCATTTCTCCTGTTTGTTTTAGGTCAGGGTTTAATCCAAGATCAGTGGTATATCAGACTCAAACACTGCTCACTGCTCTTCATCTGCCGTATATACTGCACAAATGTATATCAATATTTTTACCCTCTCA
>JAOTRQ010094409.1:0-10584 GCA_028565875.1 Hoplisoma paleatum
TGATCTGCAGCAGCATTAAAGGTAAAACTTCACAAATATGTATCCCGGTCTAAATGGTATTTTTAGTCGACTATTAGATTAGTTGGAGTAAATGACGACCACTGGACAACCAACAAAATCCTTGGTTGTGAACAACCCTAATTATAACCACTTTATTTTGATTTCCTGCAGAATGCCAAAGCACTGAAGGCTAAGAAGGAAGAAGGTAATCAAGCTTTTAAAGACGGCAATTTCGAGGCGGCCTATGAGCTCTATTCTGAGGCGCTGACCATCGATCCCAACAACATCAAGACCAACGCAAAACTTTACTGCAACCGAGCCACTGTGGGCTCCAAGGTCGGCTTCTAAAATCTGTCCTGCACTAAATCATTCTAGCTGTTCTTTAGCATTCATGATTTAAAATGGATCGTTTTAATATTTTACCTTCTAGTTAAAGAAACTGGACCAGGCAATAGAAGACTGCACAAAAGCCATTAACCTGGATGAATCTTATATTAAGGCGTATTTACGACGAGCCCAATGGTAAGCGTGTTACACGCTAAGCATGCACACGCTTGTGTGGTGTGTAAAGTCTCTGATCTCTGGATCTTGCTCCTGTAGTTACATGGACACGGAACAGTATGAAGAAGCCGTGAGAGACTATGAGAAGGTTTATCAAACAGAAAAGACTAAAGGTACTGACCGTTTACCGGCTTGTGAAAACCTGCGATCCGTTCTAGTGTTTAACCTTTGACCCTTTATCTCTTTTAGAACATAAGGCCCTATTAAAGGGGGCTCAGCTAGAGCTGAAGAAAAGTAAACGAAAAGATTATTATAAAGTTTTAGGAGTAGATAAAAACGCCACAGAAGACGAAATCAAGAAAGCTTATCGCAAACGAGCCCTGATGCACCATCCAGGTAGAGACACTCATTATATACTCCTGTTTCCATCTGTACAGCATTGCTTCACCTGTTGAATAATAAAACACCCATGATGCAATGGGTCCAGATACATACTTCACCTATTCATGCACTGTGGTAGTTTCTTTTATGTTGTCAAATCGAATTATTGTCTTATGTAAAATTTTAAAGGCTTATACACACACACACACTGCTTTTTGTCTATAGTCGTATTAATTTGTATTATTTTGTTTCTCAGACCGGCACAGTAGTGCGAGTGCTGAAGTACAGAAAGATGAGGAGAAGAAATTTAAAGAAGTGGGCGAGGCCTTCACTGTGCTGTCGGACCCCAAGAAGAAGTCACGATACGACAGCGGCCATGACCTGGAAGACGACGATATGAACATGGGTACGTGTCTAAATACAAACTCCATTATTCTTAATGCACGTCATTTCAAGATCATTTCTATTTCTAGTTGGTGCTAAATTCTATTAGATCACATTTTGTCAAATTCTTTGCTAATGAGCTGTGGTTGTGTAGCGTTGTATTTCATACACACACCTGACAAATTGGTGGTAGAGAAAAATGCTGGATTCGATATAAAAATCTCAGTAGTCGTGGGCTTGAATGTTACAACTGCACCACCTGAGCAAGGCCACATAAGACTGAACTTCACTTGCACGCTGTAAATAAGATGTTTTCTTTGCTCAGAGTTTCAGTTCAGACTTCTTCTGAATCGGAGATACAACAATATATATATATATATATGATCTCTGTGTAACTAATATCCTGTCCTTGATGTAACCGAAGTATCAAACCTGATGCTGAATGTTCTGGTTTGTCCTGTCTCTCAGATTTCGATGCCAACAACATCTTTAAAGCTTTCTTTGGCGGTCCCGGTGGGTTTAGTTTTGAAGGTTAGACACACACACCCAAGCAATGTAATTTGTATGAAATGAGATTACTGAGCTCAGATTTGTAATTGAAACAGTTATTTGATACGTGTGTGTGTTTTAAATGTTGCTCTGCTTTGTTACTGTAACCTTTTTTCTTTTGTCACGCAGCATCCGGACCTGGAAATTTCTTCTTCCAGTTTGGTTAACTGGGCACTTTTTATTGGTGTATGCAGTAGAAACCTCATACGACCTCCAGAACCCCCCTCTCCTCCCCTCATAATCGGACTGTTGTCCGATTCTATCTTAATACAAAGGCCCATTTCTTCCTGATCGACTTCAGACCTTTTAAAGTAGTATTTGTTTTCACTGCTGCATCATAAACCCGTCTGCCCAATAATGTTTCATTAAAGGTTGTTTTTTTTTTTTTTAAATAAATGGTCCTAGTTATGTTCATTCATACAAAATGTTTGAACCGTTTTGGTTAGTCGGTGTGAGATTCACACTTTCCGTAAGAAAGTCTGGATCGAAAGATTCGGCCTTTCTGTGTTTATCATATTGTAGATCTCGAGCTCTCGCTGCAGTGTATCTAACTTTATAAGTTTGAGGCCGTTTCCGTTCTACATTTGGATTCAGATTACGATGGCGCACACAATTATACTGTAGTAGTTTTTTACATGCACCTCCCTCTCCTATCTAAATGTAAACGATGGGTTCTGCTCCTCTATTGTTTACGTACTGCATACGCTGTGAAGAAGACAAAAGTTTTTTTGTTTTTTTTAGTTTTTTCAAACATGCAAGGTTCCGGTTTCGAGTTGCCAGTCACCATTTCTGCACTGTACATTTGATTGGAATGTAAAGTGTTTTGTTTCGTGTCGATAGTTAATGACTGATTTTCAAACTAATGAAGTGTATTCCTTTTTTTTTTATTTTAATATCAATATTTATTGTAAATTCTCAAGTCACGTGAGCTGCCGATGTGTTCTTGATGTTCACAAGCTACATCTGGCTCTAGCATCCTGACTAGTGAGGTACAAGCGGAAGCTTCTCTCACTGCTTTTTAAAGCAGATGCACTTGTAGGCACATCTAACGGACCAGAGTACAAATTAAAATGAGTCCCCGAGGAGCTAAAACACCGGTTCCTTACCTAATCGATTTTCTTCAGGTTCCGCCTGCATGTAAAATTTGTTGTAGGTCTGATCAAACATGGCTGGAGGTGAATTTTTATTAGAAACACTGTTCAAAAATATCACAAACACTCTGCAGCAAAATTGATTTTACAAGAGATTCCAAACACGATTCTATTATTATTGACTTGTTTTTTAAATTACGAAGGTAAAGTGGATGTGCTGCAGTATTACAATGATACTATTAACTACACCGACATACACTCCTGCTCTCGATCACACACGTGCTGTCTAGGCAGTGGATAAAGGAGTTAAAGCGACACTCGATTAGTTCTGAAAACAGTTTATTTGCACACACGAGAGCATTTCTCGAACCCTGCATTTTACAACTGACCTGCAAGCTCAGTTTCTTGTGACTGCTATGAAAGTAGCTCCAATGACCGAGATCCTTACAGTGCAACCAAACAAGAAATGTCCACGTTATTGTGACCTGTGCTAAAAACAGTCTTTGTTATGGACCGTTTTCAAATAACCATGTAAATAAATTTAGCCTGTTAACCGTTTCGTCCTGTTTATTGGTCTTTTACATGTCTGCCAACTCGGTGGTTTGGTTCAATGTTTTTTTATTCAAGAATTATGCTCATAAATGTAGGATAACTGAAAAGATTCTAGGGTCTTAATGATTTTTTTTGTTTTATAGTTTGCAAGTTTTTAGAAGGTTCTTAAATATGTCAGTCTTAGCAACTGGTTAGCTTGGTCATTAATGTTTGCTACTTTAGTAATTGCAGTGATTTGTGTGTGTATGTATATATTTATATATAGAAAGAGACATTAAGAATAACATGTATGCGTTTTATCTTTTCCCTGCAATTCATTAGTTCACCACTAGTGGGAGTGCTTTTCACAGTTTTACCGTATATTTTATTTATAAAGTGTAAATCGCCTTTATTGGTTTTCCTAAGCTTTATATAAATCAAGTTATTTCGCGCGGTGTGTCAATTTGTTCATAAGACTTTATAACGTGAATATTATTATTATTTGCTTGACGCTGGTTATTGTATGGGTATTTTTGTTTCGCCGTTGCTAGGATACAGCAGTAGCTTGCCGTCCTGTGTGAGCTCAACACACCGAGTTCGCAGCTCCGCCTCGCTTTATTAACTAATAAATACCTATAAAAGTAATAAAAATGTCCGACGACGAGGGAGAAGCTGGTCCGAAAAGCACCTTTTTCACATACATGGCAGAGGGCGACAAACTCGCTCACAAAGGAGAACATACCAAAGCTGTCAAAAGCTATACAACGGTAAGTTCTGACTGAGGCTGCGTTCAATGGCTTATAAATAGCATGTTTAAAACAGTTCACCAGCATACAAACTGCATGCTGGAAAACTATCTGGAGTGTAATTTGATTTGGATTAGAATTTGTTTCCTTGTCATATTAAGTACAAGGTTTGCCACATTTCATTGATTGGGAATAGTTTTTACCTTCCTATTTATCCTGGCTTGGCACTGGCACGGTGTAGTGGCTTGGTAGCACCACTTGGGTGTATTTTATATAGTGTATTTGCCACACTAAATACCTGAACAGGGACAAACACACACACACACACACACACGACAAACCTGGCTGCGTGTTTTTGGACTGTGTGTGAGGAAACCAAAGTGTCTGGAGGAAACACACTGACATGGGGAGAACATGCAAACTTCACACAGAAAGCCCACCTTGCTTTACCTGGGAATCTAAAGATTTGTGCTGATTTTATTCATGTTAAAGTTAAAGTGAGTTCACACACAAGTTCACATAAATAAGTATTTGTTTGTTTGTTTGTTTGTTTGTTAGGCTCTGTTGTTGCAGCCAGACAACAGGGACTGCTTGGTTGCCAGATCCAAGTGTTACGTGAAAATTGGAAATGCCGAGAGCGCACTGAAGGATGCCGAGGCGTCTCTCAAACACGACAAGGAATTCTTCAAGGTGAAGGGACATAAAAAGACACAAATGACATGCAGACATGTTACAGAAATTCCTCTTATTACTGAAGATTTGAACAATGTTTTCATAACCAGCGGCGGCACGGCGACTGAGTGGTTATAACACTGTCACCTCACAGCAACAAGTCCCGGGTTCGATCCCCGGGTCGGCCTGGGGACTTTCTGTGTGGAGTTTGTATGTTCTCCCCATGTCAGCGTGGGTTTCCTCCGGGTACTCCGGTTTCCTCCCACAATCCAAAAACATGCACAAGGTCGATCGGAAATGTGTAAATTGTCCCGTAGTCACACACAAGATCCCTGTAGAGATACAGGGTTGGGGACCTACCCCGTAAAATGTAATTGCCGAGACACTCTGAGGATCAGTAGCGCTCCACAGAGTAACCCAGGGTCGAAGTCGACTGAAGGGTAAAATAGAATAGACTCATAACCAAACCTGCTTTCTTGCTCAGGGTTTGTATCAGAAAGCTGAGGCCCTGTACGCCATGGGAAATTTCGAGTTTGCACTGGTCTTTTACCACAGAGGCCACAAACGACGACCAGAGCTACAACAGTTCCGACTGGGCATCCAAAAAGCACAAGAGGCCATCATCAATTCTGTGGGCAGTGAGTATTCTCGGTGAATAATTGACCGACTCTTCCCAATCATGTTTAAATTGTTAGAATCGTCGATGTTTGATTGAACCCTGGTGTGTTGTTAAGTGTTTGTCTGCACGACTCCTGCTCATTGTGCCATGATGAATAATCATATTTGTTTCCCAGAATGTTCATGACATCTTATTAATGTAAGTGTGACTACAGTTTAAATCATGAGACGACTTAAGCTGCAAACGAATATAGATAAATATAGATGGAATACAGTTTTAATTGTGAATTTACATTTTCCTTGAAGTGTTTAGTTTAGGACACAATACTTAATGTACCATGTTTGTTCTAGGCCCTTCATCTGTGAAGCTGGAGATTCAAAGCACGAATGTTTCACCATTTTGGTACAAACGTGATGAGGTAAAAGTGTCTTTTCCTGCCTTTTTACATTTAATAATGGAATGAATTAACCGACTTGTACAGATACACCGTGAAATTATTCTTTTAAGCAAAGTCCTCTAATCTACAGGGACAGTGTAGCCTAGTGGGTAGAGCGTTGGGCTAGGAACCCAAAGGCCCTTAACCTCCAGGGGGCGCTGTACTGCGGCTGATCCTGTGCTCTGACCCCAACTTCCAGACAAGTTGGGATATGCGAAGAGCAACATTTAGACGTACTGTACATCTGTAAATGTGTAACAAGAAATAAAATTTGAATTGTGTCTTACAGAACGACACAAAGCGACAAAGTCAAAAGACATGTAAACAGCTACTAGGCGAGCTGTACACTGATAAAGAGTTCCTGGAATCTTTGCTCGCAGATGAAGGTACATAGACTTGTGTGTGTGTGTGTGTGTGTGTGTGTGTTCAGGTTGAACATCCTTGTGTGGAGGATTCATTTACAGATCTTGGCTTGTATTTCTTTTCGTTGCAGATCTAACAAAAGGACGAACACGTAGCGGAGAGAAACTGCAAGACGTGATCCATGACTGCATTTCGTATCTGGACACACAGACTGAATTCTGGCGTCAACAGAAACCGATATATGCTCATCAGCGTGACCGGAACCTGCTGGCACAGCAGTGGAAACGCACACGGCATCAGAATCCTTCTGATCCCAGCTACATCCTCAAAGAACTAGAGAAGATAGATGCAGGTCAGATCATACATGAACAGGTTAAATGTGTGAGTAAAGATTACATGGATGTCGTGTGTGAGCTCTTCCAAGTGTCCTTATGAACATCTCTGATTTGTCATGGATGGTCCAGCCTCCCAGAACCACTGGATGCAGTGTAGTAACACACCCAAGACATGTTGCAGGGTGTTTGAAACAAGGTGTAAAATATAAATAAATCATTTGTAGACATTTGCACAATATCTCTAATAGCCACAGTGATTTTATTTGACTGAAATAAGCTTTCTCACGGCTTCTTAAAGTTTCAATCATCTATTGGTGTTTAGTTTAGTTTTTAAAGATATTTTCATTCCTTAAATGAAATGTTTTGCAGAGCTGACCACAGGCAATCCGGAGAGAACCCTGAAAAAGGCTCGGGAGGTTCTGAAGACGGTGCAAGGCTGGCCTAAGGATGCTCTGCCTAATAGGAGCGAGGTGCTGGGACATCTGTACAGCTGTATTGGTACATTTCATCTGTGCTTTATTAATGTCCTCACTACATACAACTAATATAATAACTTCATGGAATAAAAATGTTTATAAAATGTTGGTGAACTAAATAACATAACTTTCAGACTTTCCGAGCAAATAGGATTTTCTTTCTTTGTGTAAACATTGATGATTAATGAACCGCTGGGTCGTCAGGTAATGCACTCATGGATCTGGGGGATTTAAACACGTCATTGGATAATCATCTGAAAGATCTGCAGCTGGCCAAGCAATTGTAAGTTGCTGAGAAGAATTTAAGTACCAATTCCTATAGAGCTATGGATAAAAAGTGTGTGTGTGTGTGTGTGTGTTTAAGTAACCTGACAGAGAATAAGTCCAGGGCTTTGGACAACATCGGCCGTGTTTATGCACGCATTGGCAAATTCCAACAAGCCATAGAAGCGTGAGTATAATAATAATAATAATAATAATAATCTCTACACTGGTCAGCAAAAACTTTATGGAAATGCACATTGGCGTGTAATTGTGTGTTGTGGTCACTGCCGTTTTGTCCGGCTGTGGCATCTGGAGCAGACCAACAGTAGCTCATTGTGGCCCTTTTTGCATAAGGTATAGTCAAAGAACTTTTGCTTACCCCTGTCCAGTGTTAAAAACACCTATAATGTGCACTCCAGTGATCAAAGACCGAACGTTCAGACATTCAGTTTACAAATTCAGTTTTAAACTTGATCAAATGTGTCATTTTTTGTGTAGAATTTAGAATATTCTGTCACCCCGTGGTTTTTATACACAGCAGAATGAAGCCTCCACATTTAACTCAATCCGTGCAGTAAAACACGCATTTAAACACACTTTTGTAAACACACAGTTGGGGGCAGCACTGAGTACACGTGAATAGCACTGGGGGCAGCCTTAGCCATGACGCCCGGGGAGCTGGTAGGGGTTTACAACAAGACCAGTTTACAATTGATCTGGTAAACAATTCAGCTGATAGTGGTTCTGGTTTATCAGTGTAAATGTTTTAAGATTATACACAACTAAACTGTTATCGTGCTTGTATGTGCGTGTTCGTGTGTGTGTATGTGTGTGTGTGTGTGTAGCTGGGAGGAAAAGATTCCTTTACTCCAAGATGGTCTGGAACAAGCCTGGTTGTTCCACGAGATTGGCCGCTGTTATCTGGAGCTGAAACTTTATTCCGAGGCCAAAGACTACGGCGCCCGCTCCCTCAGTGCCGCCAACGACATCAGTGATGAGCAATGGCAGCTTAATGCCAACGTTCTGGTGGCGCAGGCTGAGTGTAAGTCCGCACAGCATAAACTATATTACACACAGCTCACCTGCACGGTTTTACCCTGGATACTCCGGTTTTCACTCAATACAAATACATGCAAGTAAGGTGAATTGAAGAAACTCTCACGAAGTGAGGTGACACGGTGGCTTGGTGGTTAGCACCGTCGCCTCACTGCAAGAAGTCCCAGGTTCGATTCTTGGGTAAGACAATCCGGGACTTTCTGGGAGGGGATTCTTCAGGCTATTTTTGATCGTTATTATTAATATTCTTTTATTAAATGTTTGTTTGTGCCGAGTAAATTAATCTTTTTGATTGTTTGTATTCATGTCTTAGTAAAACTTGGTGATTTTGAGGCCAGTGTGTTACACTTCGAGACGGCATTGGACCGGGCTAAAGGGCTGCAGGACGATGCTGCCAGAGATGCCATCCAAAAGGTAAATCTGCCATGGTGCACTCTGCCATCTTGCCATCACCGTATTGAATTAAAATAACTTTTTTTCAAATTATTTCTCTCTCAAACAAAAAACAAAGCACGCATGTTTCGATTTAATGTTTAGATGTTTGTGTACTTTTACAGTCTGACTGGGAATCATGCTGGATCTTTTTTTTTACCCAAATCCTGTCTGACCCTGTCAAATCTTTCACAGAGAACCTACACACAAACCTACAAACCGTCAAATCCACTTTTAATTAGACATGGAGTTTATGTTCTTTTAATTTAATGAGTGCCCACATGGTGATGGCGATGGTCCACAGAGTCGAGTGTCGGAGGGACACGTCGTTCAGCAAATTACGTGGATGGTTTATGAGGGGCACAATGTCCAAGCTACTAGTTGTTTGTTTCTTTTCGTGTCGTGTATGTAAGAAGAGAAACACACAGCAGTGAAACAGCGTTTTAGAAAGGAGGAAGTGAAAGCGGAAGTACGTTTTAAGGCTTAATAATCGGTTGGGTAAACAGTGTAAAGATGATCAGATTTCTGCCTTTGGCACAACTTCCTGTGCAATTTCTTAAGTAAAAACAGAGAACAGCAGACTATCGTTCATGCTCGTCATGAATTCGTTTTCTTTACTTCACGCCACTCTGGGAAGACCAGAGCGAGGTACATGTCAGGGACTCGTGCAAATGTCATGAGGTTTGCACGAATGACGTGGCAAATCATACTTACGTCATTTAGCAGACGACTTTATCCGAAGCGACTGTACAGTTACGGTATACAAGCCGAGCAATTGAGATTTAAGGTCCTTGCTCAAAGGCCCACCATCAGCACCCTGCTGTGTGTTGGTGAGGTTTGATTTACTAGTCCTGTACCCTGACCAGTAGGATACGGCAGACCCGGTCAGGCATGTGGCATTGCCAATAATGTTTCATGTCAGAATGTTAATGTATTATTTTGATGTAATAGTATCTATTGTTATGAAATATGATTTCCAAATTAGACAGTGAGATGCGAGTTCGTGAGTCGTTCCTGTATATACAAGTAGCTAATGTTGTGGTTATACGCAAGAATTTGGATAATTTAAGATTATCCAAACTGTATCTACACAACATTAAAACAATCTGAAGACTTCTGTAGCTGCCGTGTTGGTTTGTGATGGAAACAGCTCGGAATTACCATGGTGTGATTATATAACAGTATCTGTGTATTTACTTCTGGTTGTTTTATGATCTGGCAGGCTCTTCAAGAGACGAGGCAGCGACTCGCTCAGTGATTCTGTTAGCTTTACAACTGTCTTCAAGAAGGACTTCAAGTATGAGAGTCGTATTTGTGGCTCATCTTATTAGAAAGAGGATTGTTGAGCAAAGACAAAAAAAACATTTAGATTTTCTCACTAAATATAGAAGAAGAACATGTCACCACAGAGAACTGTACACATAGTTCCTGAATTTATCACACGATTTACTTTTCTTCATAAGCATAAAGCATTTCCTCTAGTCCACGAGTGCTGAGACTCGGGTTTGCCGTTACTTTATTGGTCATGACTAAGTGCAACCTTGTGTGACATCAATTACTGTCAAGTCCTTGAATACGATTAAATAAAATATCCAACATATCTAAATGTTTCCACATTTATTGGGTACGTTTTCACCATCCAGCCTATAATGAGCCTATTATTTTATATATTCTCTCTATTTTACCCTTCAGTCGACTTCGACCCTGGGTCACTCTGTGGACCGTTACCGATCCCCAGAGTATCTCGG